>JAHWXV010621951.1:0-21058 GCA_024586415.1 Phrixothrix hirtus | reverse complement strand
AATTAAATATTTAAAATAAATTAGTGTACATAGTTACTTGTAGAATTTTAGTGAATATAAATAAACATTGTAAAACAATTAGCTAGTTTCGTTACAATAGGTCCATGTTTTCCATAGTTACAGTATAATCTTAAAAATTAAAAGAAATCTTTTCGAAACGGTGGCAAAATGACTAAAAGTTGTCACTTGGAGTCGTTTTTGATCAAATTTTGATAGATATATTTCTCATGCCCAAATGTACGATATGAAAGACGCGTTTGCAAGAAATTTTTAGAGTCATGGGCATGCATTTGAGGTCAATTAGTTGGTCCTCTAAAATTATGTCATGCACAACATCCACATTTTTAGGAGTGGACCTACAAATGGGTTTCCCAACACAGTGTTCATCTTTAATGTTTGTTCTTAAATTCAGCAACCCAATTTTTATACCCAATTTTAACAAAATTTGGCCGTGATGGTTTAAGTGATTTATTCTCACTAATGTTGTTTTTCTCGAACAAATACAATATAATACAAATATAATCAATTTACAAAAACGATTTTTAAAGTATTTAAAAGAAAAATGTTTGTTAATAATTTGGTTACTCTAAATACTAAATAAAATTTTAAATACTTAGTCTAAAGTAAGGTGTTCTCGGTTTCTGTGTTTTAAATAAAAGAATTCCTGAATGAATAGTAGAAACTGTGCAACTTCGTTTAGCCTTTTAGTTTAGTCTTTTAATTAATCTTGAGCGTGTTGCCATTCCCGAATAAGGAATTGCAGCAAATCTGTTCTATGGTGTTGGATTTCCACATTTTTGATTATTTCACACGCCGTTACGGTGAAATTAATTATTATTCTAGAGCGGACCTACGTCCACTACGCTCGTAGGTGTAACAAATTAATGGTAAATCAATTCGTAACGATAGCTGGAGCACTGGACCTTAAACTGATTTAACTAAATTACTGAATAATGACACTGTAACTTGGCATGTTTTAATGGTTCTCGGTGTTCAGGAGACACTAAAATTTTAAGTTGTCTTGGCTTTAGATAACGTTTCCATAGTTGGGTTATCCAATACGACTACTTGCTTTTCCAATTTAAACCAATGAGTTTAAATTTGATTCACACAGATCCCGCGTTAGTTTGCATAAATCGTGTTGAATTGCGGATCCCTAGTTATTGGGACAGTCACGCATTTATTTATACCTTTACTTTAGTTTAGCAAATCTGCCGCTTCGTATCCTTTTCACAACCTAGCCTAAAGGGATATTACAACTAGTTAATTTACGTTAACAGTTAACTCATCTTATTTATGTCTAAGAATTTTACATATACAATTTTATTTATTCTTAGGAATGTTAGTGCGAATTAATATTATTATTGATGACATCAACAACAATCATCATGGTAACCGCTTTTGATTTTGTTGAAAAAGTTCTAACCCTAACTGTATTTATAAATGCCCACATGGTCGCCATACCTATTTGGAAACTTATCATTCGAACTGCTGCCCGCCCAGCTAAATTTTAGATCCAAGTCTGTCTTCCCATTTAAATTTTCTATACAGTTCTTGCATTTGTGCTACTTTATGAGGATGGGTGTTATCCCGTGTCCAGTATAAGTGTTTCAGACTATGTTTGAGCAGCGATTGTTGTTTCAGGCCGCACAAATTCAATCAACGTCCTTCGGTTCCAAAACAGTTGCCATAAAATCGTTTCAAGTTTAGAATGCATTTTTTTGACTTGTTTAACAAGTTCGCATCCATATTTTGGCTTCATTTTTAATTCTTTCAAATACTTTCCTTCTAGTTGATGGCAGTATTAAGATATTAAGGCCGGTGAGATTGGTTAACACTGTAGATGCCATGTACACGGACACAACTAGCGATAGCCCATTGTTTCAGCAACGATGGAATACGAAGTCAGTGTTCGAATTGGAGAAAAAACCACACTTTTATCATGAACGCCATTTTTGCACAATATTGTCGCTTATGCTATTTGCTTCATACACATTACACAATCTTTGACTCATTTTTATTGCGTTTTGTCCTTCAGTTTGGCGAAGGACAAGCACATCCGGCATATTTACAAGCACGCTGCTGCAACACTAAGGCCTGCAACACTCAACTCAATGGTGCAAAGTTTAATGGCAAACCGCCAAACAACTGTCCATGATAATAATCTTAACTTTACCAAAGCGTCGGAATTTAATGAAAAGTAGTAACTCTCGTATCTTTTTAATAAACAACAGCACAATGCACAACCCATGAAACAGCAGCAACTTCAATAAAATTGTTCAAAAGAGGACAAACTTGATATAAATTACAAAATTATTTCCTGTTAGCATAGGTCAATGAAAGCAAATGCTTTCATCCAGCGACGTGGCATCCTATGTGAATGGCGCAATAAGAAACTCCTGCGCTAGCAATATACGCATGGTCACTTGGCAAGGCTCAGCAGCCCAAAAGTTAGGCGTAGTAAAAGCCGGTCTGTAATACAATGGAAGCTCCAAAAAAGAAACAGTGCCAAGGGCGTGTTAGAACACGGTGAGCACTGCATGGCCCAAGACACGAAACAAGTTATCGTGTCATAGCACCATGGTTTGAAAAACTTGAAGGCTATGTCCACTATAGTGGACGTAGTAACCGATAGGGTACAAAATCAGACTGCACCTACTTGTAATACCCATATTGTCAAGTTTTAGAAAATTCTTTTAGATTTTGCCAGCTTTAATTCTCAAATTCCTTCTTTTTAAATTCAGTGGAACATAAAAACTAACCTCTAATAATTAAATTCAGGATTGAACATATTTTGCAGTCTTTTACGGCAATTTTTATTTATGATCATGAACTTCTAAGAACGAGTAAACAAGCCTTGGAAAATGCGGCCGAAATCCTCTTTCGGGATGTCATTCAACTCACTCGTCACATTGCGTTGAATGTCGAAAATGTCCGAAAACATCTTGTTTTTCAGGTAAATTTAATTCTGGAAGTAGAAAATAACCTGAGGAGGTAGATTAAGCAAATACTTTGTGACCAGAATGTTATGTGTAACTACTTCTATGTAGGGGCGGACATTGTTGTGGAGAAATAACCAGGAGTCTTGTTCGGTGTTCTTAGGGCGTGTCCGATTGATCCGTTGCAAAACTACCTTTTATTCTAGGTGATTCTAGACCCAGCCCTCTATATTTTGCCGCATGGTTTCGGGGTCGTACTTAAACACCAGCTTCCGTGGCTTATGTTGGTCCGCCTTGCCGATGAGGTCTCCAGAAATCTACATTCATACTTGTATTTCTCCCGGCGTTGTGGTGAGGCTATTTCCCAAATCCCGGGTGACAATGAGGCGGACAGTTTTACGATAGATGCAGAGTTCCTCCCCATCATGCGTATTATTAAACAATGATCCTTCAACACAAGCTCATTTACTTTTGATCATTTCTACATCGCTGATGTTGTCGCATCCTTCTCTAAAACGTACTCATAACACAGCGTCATTTCCGTACACTATCTTTAGCACAGTGTGACTTTCTTTCGCCAATTTATCAGCAGAACGTCCATTGCCGCTTGTCACTTCACTTTGCCTTCTGCTGATAACAGGGTGTAAAAGAACAAAACTCACCCTGTAACTCCGTCGCTTGCGATCTTGATCAGATCTTGTTTGGCGCAATGCGCTGTTCGTGCAGCGTCGCTATAGCAAGCGTTACCACAACATTAACCAAAATTGCATTGTCAGAGATGTCTTCTACTTGCACATTGTACATATTTTCTGTTTTTTATTTACAATTATCCACACCAAATTAAATATATTTAGTTACAGAACTCGGATAGCTAATGTGTCGTTAATCATCCGAAAAATCGAGACTCTTGGTTCGAATCTCACAGCCGGGGTTCGCGCTATTTCTTTCTAATGTTTTATTTACTTCCATATTAATTAAATCTATGGCTTGGGTCTACAAGGTTAGGTAATGGATTTTTAGTTGTTGGGAACACTTTCTACATAAATGGCCATTTTCATTTTCATAAAATAAAAATAGGAATTTTTCAAAATAATTAGACATTGGTACTTTTAAAGCCAAACCACAGAAATATAAAACTTTAGACTAGGCGTTCCGAACATTTCACCGAAAAAATGCATTTTTAATGTACATGATGTCATGCGCAATAGTAATTCACAGCTCCATTTTATTTAATCCAACATTTAGTTGAACCTTATTTGCAATATTCGAATTTATTAATGTTTATTTTTGAAATATGTTATTTTAATGAAAGAAAATATAGTTTCAAACATTTTTGACAGTATCAATCACTTCTGATTTAATGGCAGCTACATCACAATTTTATTGAATCTTTTTGCGCAGTGTCTTTTCTCAACTTCTAACGTGCTTTCACTTTATAATAATTACGGATACAAAATCCTCAATAAATTCACAGCTTTAGAAGCTTTAGCAGAGGAAGAGGAATTTTCTTCGAACATCAATAAATAACGATTTGTACAAGTTTTCGTTGATTTAAAGTTCGAGAAAAATTCAAGATGTTTTCAATATCAGTTTGAATGCATTTTCTTTTACAGTTAGTAGCTTTTTGCACATAAAGATGTCTTGTAGCTTTAAAAACTATTTACAAAGTAGAAATAATTAATAGCGGTACCGCATCAAAGCAGCATGCACAACACACTTTTGATTTAAAAATTCTGCCCTCTTTAAAAACAAATTTTCCTTTATACATAAAAGTAAGGAAGGGTAGAAAGTTTGTACAAAGTAATTTAAAAGAAAAAATATATCAAGTTAGATTAATTTTGTTCATAATGCGAAACAAAGTGTTTGGGGGACAAATTTATTTTAGTCATCGTTGCACCCCTACCTGAGGGAACTCATTCTTTTTGTTTCAGGTCTTTCATAAATATAGAAAATATTCAGGTGTACCTCTATACACCATTTCTAAAGGAATAAAACGTTAATCGATTCTTATAATTGCGAGTTTCGTATTGACGTTGTAAGGCGTTTTGAGATTGCGTGTGCGTTAAGCGACCCTGCTACTTAAACATGCAACCCCAAGCGCTATGTATTGTGGTGTATGCCGCCGATTGGCCGAGAAAGAAAAATGCAAATGCTTTTTTATAGAAAATTAAACAACTTTGAAATCAAAGTTATTGATTATTTTATTTATACGTGGGTATGTTTGATCCTACTATGCGACCTTATACCTTTTATTACAGGGGTTACTGGATAACCGAGTGTTGGACGTCTAAATATTTAATTTAATTCGTTAGGGAATTCGAAATTTTTCTTTACATTTTATATACTGTATAATTAATTTAGAATATTTGCTAAGTATAAAAAATTGTAGAAATACTACACAGTAAATGCACCCTTGGTTAGTGCTCACAAATTATTCAAAGTTAAATTACTTTAATAAGCGATTGAAAGACATAAATCATTCGATCGATTGACCACAACTGCCCTATACTGTGCACAGTAATAACATTTTTCTTTTTTAACGATCCAAGCTTTGTTAAGAGCCCTAGGCGTCATCACAGACAGGGATCGTTACTTGAATTTGTACAAACTACCCGAATCTCCTTTTCCTAAATATTTACAAAAAGAATTTACCACAATTTTCAAATATTTACTTGTCCTTCATGAACACAAATAAATTATTTTCCCTACAAAAATTATTAAGGGAAACTGCAAATTATAAATTTTATTGCTTTTTAGCAATGATTGAAAGTAAAGTGGTAGGCTTAACAGCCATTACGAGAAGAATATTAAACAAAATCAATCGTCGATATACGATTTTCACTTAACACCACCATAAGAGAAAGCACTCAGCATAAGATCAGATCACCATAATTTTGCATAACAAGTAACTATTTCCAGCAATATGTAATTCGACTTCTACAAAACCCATTTTATTTTTTCAATTTTTACACAGCATAAGGACAAAAATTCTGCACCAAGTTGGTGTCCATAATTTCATTAATATTGGGGCTCTAGTAAATTTAGGCCTACAGTTGAGGTAGGAGTAATTATTTTGAATGGTGTCCGTTCGATACACGACTTTATTTATTTAAAACTATACATTCGATACTACCGTAGACGTAACTAAAAAAACACGAGCGCAAAATTATGTAGACAGAAAAGACAACAGTGTTGTTGAAATAGTTTAAAATATTTAATTTGATGTAATAAAATGTTTTTTATAAAATAGTTATTACTTTAAACAAAAATAGCTCCGATTGTAGATTGGATAAGAAATCTCTGCTTAAATCTAAATAAATTTAATTGTTTAAATATTAAGCATTAAGCTCAGAACTAACATGGCGAAAAATGCTTCCTTTGTATAATACAATTAATATTTCTTTATAGAGGGTGTACGAAACATAAGGGACCTCTTGGCATGTACGACAAAAACTGTTTATAAAATGTGTCTAAATTATATTTGCAGTTTAGAGTCCGAACCTGCATGCTAATCTAGACAACTGAAGTCGTGTACTACACTATTCGACTACGGTAACGGTCGTTAGGTTTGCCATAAGCATCACAGCGTTAACGGTCCACACTATTAAGTACAGGGTGCGACATGCGAACGGGAAATATTAAAAATGCAATACTATGAAGTAGATTTATAATCAGTCAAAAAAGATTACAGCAAGTTGAAGAATAAGAGTGGCCATTTCACTTGTGAAATATAACATTCCTCATAAAAAGAAACCACGAGAGCTGAGATCTCGGCATTCCTAGATATTATGACATTGGAGTAGGAACAACTCACGTATAGCATTCATAGATATTCTAGCAGTTTGAGATGTAGCTCCATTCTGCTGAAACCATGTGTTTGCGTTTTCGTTGACGTCTGCCAATTTCTGCGTTACGAAAGTAGAAATCAGCTGAAATAACCACCATCGTGTGGTAATTGTCGTTCTCAAAAAACTATGGATCGATTATGTCAAACGAGGATGTCACACCATACTAGGATTTAACACTTCTCTACCAACAATTCAATTTATTCACGTATCGGCTTAACTGAAAATAGGCTTCGTCAAACATAAAAAAGTTGTTAATTATGCACTCATTTTTATTAAAAAGGGTCGGTATTTGACGGCAAAAGTTCGATCATTATTTTTCAATTGTAACACAATTTTTACTTGAGATCAGTATGTAAAAATATTCGAAGCGATGTATCGGACATACGAAGGGATACGGCTGGCAGTCGTGCGTTTAATCGCAGCTTGGGCAAGTTCGACATATTTTGGAGTTCTCCGTCCTTAGCGCACCAGGTCGCGTCTGTCCTAGAATGGACTGGTATCTTCAAATTTTTCACCCAGCTGTTAATTGTATGTGATAATGAAGAATATTAAATTCGACACGAAACAAACGTCGGGGGGCAATAACAGAATCGCAATTTTTATAGAACGCTTTATTAGCGAATACGAACGACATTGAATTAAGTCGAGCTTTAAAATTTCTCGTTTACCTACCGCACACTGTACTAGACATTATTCAAAACAAATGTGAGAAAACCTTAACCATAAATTTAATCATTAATAAAGAATTTTAACCATTTAAACTATGTTTAAAATTTTTATATCTGCATATTTATTAATCCAATAACATCAAAATTAAGTTACGATTCTCTAATTCATAATGTCAGTCTTAAATGTGGTTTGGTATACAATATGGATAGCTTCATCCAAGTATTGTACAGAATTTAGTAAATGTTCGCAAAAGTTAACTAAGATAAAATTTCACTATAAATTCTTATGTTTATAATTAATTAATCAATGTTAAATTTACGGGGAGTTAATCAAATTTTTACAGCAATAACAGCTTCTTCTAGAAAAATTAAGCAAATGAATGCTAAGTAATATGATACAAAGCAAACATAACAATATAACTTGTATATTAAATACGTCTAGTCGCATGTATTTGTAATAAGCTTTTCGAATGAAATTAATTTTTTTTACTGACTAGCATTCAGTAAAGGCTTGTATGTCCAATAATGGCCTTATTTCCCTGATTCCCTGTATGCAAGTAAATCAGGTAAATAATTTAAATTAAAATAGCAGAAGTGTTTAGTTTGTACAGCATCTCACAAGCATGTAATAAAATTCAGGCAGTGCATTTCTTATAGCAAAGCAAACAACTTGAAATTTACGAAAATTTTAACGTTTTCAGAAAAGTACTCAAAATTTGTTACACTTTAAGGTTAAATAATCTTGAAGAAAAGTCAGTAGGCTAGACTTAGCACAGTCAATGGTTGATTCGTTTATATGTACATGTTATTCCTTAACACGAATCGAAATTGTAGGTTTGTTATTAATTGATTATACTCGTATGTTTCTAATGTGACCGTTTTTAATTTAAAAATTCGCAATTATTTAGCGTTTGTTTAATGTTATATACTGCTATTGGATTTGTAAATGTTGACCCCCCAACTTGACAACGATTAGAAAAAAACTAGGACAGCGAATTAAATAAAACAAACACTTTTTGATGGAGAATTAATACTCTATTAAACAAGTTTTCGCTGTATCAAATATGTCGTAGCTTGTACCGATTTTTATTTTTTAATTGTTAAAACAGGACCGCGTTAAATGTAATATAATTTAGCCACGTGTAGTTTACAATATTCATAACATAGTGTGAGGATTACAATATCTGGAATTACTAAATTTCGCTGTTAACAAAAACAGTACTGGACCGACATTTTACTTAGTAAAGAATGTTTAAGAAAATTTATATTATTCTGCCAAACTTATAGAAATTTCAAACATACTAATAAAAAAATAGTTTGACAACATAACTTGAATTTTGCTAAAAAATGCGAACGGATTAAACATTTTCTGTCCGATAGCATGAGAAAAGCCAGTCTAATAAAACGCAAGAATCAACTGTTCAATGTTTTTGTTAAAACATGGAAATTTAACAACTTCAAATGTTGCTATTTTCGCAATATGTTGGGAATGTTATAAACTAAACAGCTAGAGTTATATTGTGTTTAGTAATTAAATTACAAAGTGGCGCGTTTGTAAAACGCTCAAAATCAGAATAATTTGTTTCATCTAATTCACTTTACTAGTGTTTTCTATTAGCTATCAGAGTTAAAGGTCAAAATTGAAAAGTTCGATAGTAGGTGTTCCATGACACTTTTGTTTATTTATGTATTTACACACTGGGGATGCTGTGACTAAAACTCAAAGTGTTGTTTAAATTGATACCGATCGTACACTAATCAAAACGTAAAAATCGTCACAAACATATTCAAATAGCCATTGGTTTCATTAATAACTAATCACCTCTGTACCTAATAGTAGGATGCGATTTACGCTAACATACACCGAAGGCGTCGAAACCATAACTGCAAGTGGCGAGTATGCAAGTTTCTATTACTCTGTAGAAAATATCTGATGTAAACTTTTTCTGCGTTTCTTGAAACGGGAAAAATGCAACCCATAAATAATGTTTTTTTATGTCTATCTGCCTCCACAATTTGATCACATGGTTATGGAATAGAAGTTTGCTGCACATAAACATGACGATTTAAAGGTTGACTTAAGAAACCATTACTAAATAATTTCATAAAATAACAAGGCTCGTGCAAATTTCATTTTAAAAAATTGTCTGATTTCCCTAGATTTCGTTTGAGTTAAATCCTGTAACGTTCCGTTATTTTTATTAATTTCTAAATATTTTATAAAGTATTCTATTATGTAAAATCACTGGCATAAGGCTAGTTTGGTCAACGATAGAGATCCGAGCAAGCGTGTGCGAGCTTTTAGTTTCATTGTTTTCATTTTTAAAACAATAGACATGATGATAAAATGCTTGTCGAAAATTAGTAAGAAATAATTTAAAATAATTGTACTAGAATGTTAGAAACCTATTGCTAACTAAATATACAATGTAGAATTCTAACTTCGAGCGTTCGTGCCTTAAGTTATGTGACGTTTATTGTTAATTTCGATTAATTTAATAGTAAAATTCATTTCGCGCTTAATTTCTGGTAAACGTTCGTTCTTATTCGAAGAGACATGGAACTAATAATAAAATTTCGAAGAAGTTCGAGGGTGTACGCCTCACAGATTAAAAGCGTGGTAAAGTTATCTAGCATCTTGTGTCGACTAGAATAAATTCTACGACATGAGACGTTCACGGAGTTAATGTCTGATTATTGCTTAATAAGGAATTGTATTTGAGATATAAATTAAGCATCGAATTAATAAAATTATAATTATTTGTTTTCTATTTTAGAATCTAATATCACATTAATTTCACCAAAATACTAACGAGAAACCTACATCTTTATAAGCAGTTGAATTATCAAGGAAACAGTATTTGACCCGCTTTCACATTAGGTTATTAGTTGGTAGAATACAGAACTTTTTGTCTTATTCTCTTAAACCACAACAATTCTATTTTGAACGGATACTTTCAGAATTCTTATTTTACATCAAAATATCAAATACTTAGGAATACATGAATTCGCAGGAGGGATGCAAAATATCAAGCAGATGGAATTAAGGTTGACGTAAGACAAAGGGAAACTATCGTACGGAATACATGAATTCGCAGGAGGGATGTAAAATATCAAACAGATGGAATTAAGGCTGAGGCAAGACAAAAGGAAACTATCGTAAGGATACTTTATTCTGTTAATTACAATATAAAATATCAATCCTTGAGTAGCTTAGTTCAAATGCTTGTAAAAAGAAGCTTTGTTAAATTTTTATCTGTTACATTCATTATTTATTATTCACTTAAAGTTGCTTGGACTTTACGTAAGCCTAGACAACGATATAGTGTTTGACGAGTTAAAATTCTACCAACAGTTTTTTCGGGAAACATCAGACTATCTGTTATTATTATTCTCTTTCCTAAAATAAGTAAGTCATCGAAATAATCAACGGCGACATAAAAAAGATAAATCCGAACCCTGCCGTTTCACCTGTTCAACATATTTAACAATTGAATTTGTAGTGATATAATTCTGGCCCTATTATAAATAAGACCATAACGAACCCACGATAGAACTAGGGAAGAGTCTCTAGAAGATGAATGGAAGATCTTATGAGAAGGTCTCCCATTCGGTAAACAACAAGTTAAACACTTTCAACTATGTTACTATTTTTAGCAACTCTAAACAATTTTTGAGAAAATATTCAGCATAAATGTACGTGACGAACTCCATCAAAAAAAAAAGCAAAAGTTAATACTTTTCACAAATGTGTAGTTTGTGCTTTGTATTTGGCAAATAATATCAAAATAGAGTTATACCATACATACAATTCCCTCAAAGATTTTTTCCTTGGCTTTACACTGATTTCTCTGACATTTCCTTGATTTCCAGATTTTGCAGGTCTGTGGAAACCGTGAATAACTTGTCTTTAGCGCAGGAAACGAAAGATAACTTTTTAGCGATGATACAGTAGACAATTTGCGATCCTGAAGCAACAAAGATGAGAAACGCTCGCAGTAAAATATGCAATCGGCATTGCAAAAATTGCGCAGTAAAATGCATTTTGCTGCCCTTTTATTAGCTTACGTATAGGATTTATTGCTTGCAGACCTGGTAAGAACTGAAGAAACATGACAAGTTTTGAATCTCTAGGAAACTAAAAATTGGCGAGTAGATAGTATCAATCGTTAACACGTTAACATGCAACTTGCAATATCATATCAACAACACATTGAAAAAAATATCAACTTTCACGTGTAAATAAATTGCGTTTAATTATTTCAAATGAATACAACCTAACTCTTCTAGAAATATAACAATTATTTTACTGCTGAAAATCTAAAAAGTAATCAAAAATGCATTATCAAACAAATATACAAGGTCCGCACAACTAATTATCACTATATAAGAAAAAGACAAACATGACAATAGTACAAAGTAAACAGAAAACTGTTACATGTTGAGAACATTGAAATCATTATTCTACCATAAAATAATGGACAAAATGATTTTATTGCGCAAAAATTTCAGACTCAGTCAGAAAGACTTGGAGAAACGATAACGCAATAATTTATGAGCATTGTGGATTCAACGCAAAATGTTCAGAGCGTTTTGAAAAACTGTCAAGTCGACGCAACTAATAACTTTTTCGGACGTGACTGAAGATGAAACACTAAAGAGCAGGTAAACTATTTCTACACCTAGACACAATTTTTGGAATTTTGACGTTGCGCTACTGAATGATTGTAAAGTTCGGCCATCTTGTTGAATTATTCTATTTGAGAAAAGTCAACTATGGGTGCGCTTATCAACTCCAATGCGGTATAAATTAATTTCTGGCGGAAGATTACTCCTTTTGGAACGGTGCAAATGCAATCGTCAGATTTATCCAGAGGTAATCAAATTTTGGATATCTTGCATATTAAATTAGAAATAATTTATTAAATACCAAGAAAGTTACGATTTGAAGCGGAATTCATAATCGCATAAATCGCCACATTAAAATAACTAACAATTGTTTAAGAAAGTAGACGAATCCTTAACAAGTATTTAAAATTACAATGCTAAAAATTGTAATAAACATTTTCGAAGTTTTCAATCATTGTACATAGAAAACTTTTAGTAATTAAAATATAAAAAGGTCACATATGATCTAAACTATATTTGTGGACATAAGAAAATGCTTAGTTAGAAAAAGCGGCTCGTTCCATATACAGCCTAAATAATGCAGTGAAATAAATACTGCCGTTAATAAAAGTGCTAATGCACCATCTTAACTAAAATGTCGATAAATTTAAGTAAGCTACAAATAACTTACATTTCCTGAGGCAGTCGTTAAAAATTAACATGAATAATTAAACAAATCAATTATTCATAAGAAAAATCCAACAAGCAATACAACGTAATTAGAATTACATTGAGTAATTAATTACACCTTCTAGACGTCACTTATATAAGGAGCCTTCTCGCATGAGAATTGTTCCAAAACATAATTCTTTGGGCAAGATTTACACAAATTAATTACCAATAATTAAAACAAAGTATATAGTATCCAATTCAGATAACACTGATTCATATCAGAGCTAGGACCACCTAATCACAGCAACCAGTGGTATTAAAAGACGCAAAGGATCAGTTTTTTTATCATTTTCACAAGTGCGCTTAGTATAACCGCACGCGAAACGGGATAAAAGTTAATGAACTAAATACAATTTTATTATATTTTTAAAAAGTTCAAACATAACAGAGAAATAAATACAAAAGTAAAGTATTTGTATTCATACCTTTCAAGTTACAACTACTTTACAGTTAACCGTTAAAAACCCCAGAACAGATTAAGGTCTAAATACTTTAAAATACTTAATTATTTTTTTTGTATTATTAAATGCTTATGCAAGCGCATTGCGTAAACAACTGTAGATTCATTAAATAAGACGTAGATTTTAATTAATCTGTATCACATAAACAGTTGATTATTATTTTATACATTTTCTATTTATACAATGAACGTTATATTTAAATTTAAATGTTGCGTATTTGCTAATGTAAACAAAAACGTTTAAACAAATATAAACTTTTATAGGTAAATATTAACGGTAATGTATCCAACAAAAATCTAGGTAGTTACAAATTACCACGTTACCTGAAAAATTGGAGTTTCGACTGTTGTTTTAATATAAATAAATAGCGCCTTTCAACTATTAGAATACGTTGAAAACAGTACATTACTCTCCACAAATTTGCTAATATCCCTCAACGTACAGAAAAGACATTGCGGTCCTATTGTTTCCATAGAATAACTATCTTCCTACACTTTATTACTTTAAATATTACAGGTTTTCAGTCTTCGTTAAATACGTTATTAATTAATGCCTAAATTTTCAGCATTAATTGAACACTTTGCGATATACAAAATTAATAAGTCACGCCTATCAAAGTACAAATTGCGCACAATTTGCGTCTATAAAGCTAAAGCATCTTGAAACTATCATCAGTTGTTTATTAGAAATCGATCGATATATTGACTACATGAGCTCTTTAAGTAACACAAGTCATTGCACTATTGTGTCTACACCTTTTCAGAACCATCACCTTACCGACGTTAATGCCCAATAACACCTGAAACAAGTGTGAGGAGTAGCAGTCAGCGAATGCACGCTACTAGATCCTTTTTGACTGCAGCTCGTTGTCTAGCACATCTGAGATAGCTACCGCAAGAAGAACTTGGTTATCTGATTCATAACATGCCCGAAGAGTTAAAGCAAGTATTGCTGCTCACGGTGATATGACATACGATGAAATTTTTCCTTCTGTTGTCTTGTTTATTCCAAAATTTAATCTTAACGTTTGTGCTACCATATCAATATAATACACTTTCCACGTCATATCTTATTGTCCATGTGGTACTTTTGATACCTTTCAGTCGATTTTTTTGCTCGCGCGTGTGTCGGTACATTTTGCTACATCCTACTCCAGTGTTCACTATTAGTACCAGATAATACACTGGGAAAGTGAGAATTTTGAGACTTTACGCTATGATTTACAAGCACTGAATATGTTGATAAATAGCCTGCGAAGTAGTTTCATCGCGGCACCAACGAATATTTTCTTCAGATCGTACTTCTAATCGCTATTACAAGACACGGGTGATTGTCTTGCAGATATCTTGGCTTTTGATTGTTCACAAATTTTTCCGTTACTGAATTTGGCAAACCCTAAATGTCGATTTAATGTCTAAAAGTTTGTTAGACTCACATAAAGTGTCTTAACACTCACAGAAAGTTTGCCTGATTACTTGGCAGATGCTGCAACAATCCCCACCTTCAGGTCTGACTTACAACTCGCATTGCGTATGCCCAGTTGGTCATGAACTTGTATATTTTAGTAGAATAATTTTAGAATTGGGAAAAGAGATCAATTTACAATATTGCTTGAATCCGCTAGTGTTAAGCTTTCAGAGTAAACAAGACGCTCATCCAAATTCGATTACTCAATCTAGGAGAGTTTAGCCCATAGACACTGGACGCCACTCTTCTAGAAATCAAATTTAAACAAATCCTCCCACTTCTTGTGGCATTTTTCTTTCTCTATTAATTCCAGATTCTTCAGATATTCTTTAGACCCTATACCTGAAAACCGCAAGGTCAAATTGCCGTTTTTAACAGGGGAAAAAATTCAAACACTGCTATGGCGTTGAGGCAACAATTTTCCGATTAATTTGAATAATCAGTATTTTTTTAATTAAAATTTTAGATTTCTTTTTGACGTCAACATTTTTTAGGCGTTTCATGTATATGTATTTTAATCATTTTATGCTTTGGCATGTATACATTGTAACCCATTAATAAATTAGTCCATTATGGTAATATTTCTTTGTTGCCAAGTTTCCTCATCACAGACGAAGTGCTGGCGTTTAACGAGTTCCTTTAGTTTGTGAAACAAGTGAAAACAGCAGGAGTCAGGTATGAAATATATGGTGTCTACTATTGCAAGGTTTATTATAATGCTAAATTTTGAATCTCAGTGATTTTTCTTCCTAATGTTGTAACAGAAAGGGTTTGTCCCTTTCTCAAAAAAACTCTGCATAAATACCTTCAAAATTCTAAAACGTAGTTAACACAACCTTCCGGTCAAGGCATGAGTTTTGCCTAATTTGCCAGTATTTCAGTGTTTTGTTCCCGAGATCACAATGCTGAACTCAAACTCGTCCAAAAAATCTTCACCTTCTTTTCCCAAACGGCGCAGAAGTTTCTGAAAGATGCAAACTTTCTCGGCTTTCATTTTATTAGTAGCCTCCACAGACAGTATCCATCTGGAACAACTTTTCAGAATCCAAACGCACTAATGATGGAATCCGTTTTTTATGTGATGTTTAATGCTCAATGCGATCTGAATTAAGCCCTTCACTTGCAGTCACGGGTCTTCCACTTCGTTATTTATTACTCAATACTCGGCATAAACAGGTTACGTTCCCCAGTGAATTTCAAATAAAGGAACTTATTTCACGGTTAAGGATTCAACGTATAAGCCGCCTTCCATTTTGATGTGCACTTAACAGGAATTGCGGATAATTTAAGTGTACATATTATAGTGTATGGAATCAATTTTATTCAGATTTCTCTATTACAACTATAAATATTACAATGAAAAGAGGTTTTTAGCTTGTTCTCGTACGTTTTACTATCGCGATGACGCCGTTACTCCTGAACACGCATTTTTTAAATAAACTGCTCCAATTAATTAAAGAAACACTTCTTTGAGCAGCTTACATTTTCTATACTATGGTCAAATTCAAAATTTAATAATAAGAAACAACAGGTCTTTATTTGAGAAACAAACACAAAAGTTTGAAACCGCCTACCATAGTTTCTTTCTGACATGCCCAATTAAAAAACTACCCGAAAAGATGTTTTAAAAAACTCAGTAGTTGGAAAAGGCCTGCGATAACACATTTCTGTTAACTCAATATCAGGTGCGACCTCCCCTAGAATGAATAGTTTCCAGGTATCTATGAGATATCAAGCTCATAAGGCGACACATTTTCTTGGGGGATGATTTCCCAATCCTCAACCAGTATCTGGACGAGTTCTTAATTTTTTGATCCGACAAATCCTACATCGGATTTAGATCTGTGCTCATTGCCAGGAATTCTATAGCCTCGATTTGTTAATTTCTCAATAAACTCTGCTGCCGCGCGTTCTCACACGTAAATAAGAAACCAGGACCTACGCTGAAAGCTACGAGCACTACGTACTCTTGAATATATTCAATATAGGTCTTGGCATCTAGTTTCCCAAGAATTAGATCAGTGTTGGTCTCAAGTAGTTCCGCCCCAGACCAACATCGATCCACCTTCTTGCACCGTAGTGGAATTACAGCGTTACTTCAGACGCTTCCAGCTACGGATTCGAACATCAGAGTGAATAAAACCGACTTCCAGTTACAGAGCTGCCCATTAACACGTCTGAGTATTAAAACCATTCTCCCTCAGCCTTCTAATGCCCAAAAGTCATTCAGAATTATTTTAGCGGTAGCAGTACAACGACGAACATCACAACTGGTAATATACTTGTTTTGCCTGTAAGTCATTTTAAAATTAATACTCAGCTGAAAGCATTTTCATGCCCAACAAATGCGGGATTTCAATGCTGCCCGTTCTTTGGCAACATCGAATCGATTGCCTTTTAAGTAGTTCTCGCGGTTTATACTATATTCCATTGGCCACTTTTGCACTTCAATTGAGTTAATGACAAACGAAGTGGTTTGTGCCAACTATCTCCGTAAAAGTTGCCAAGGATTAGAAAACAGCATTATATTTTACACATTATTTTTGGAGATTAATTTAAATGTTGTTTACAAAACAATTGCGGAAATGTAATCTTAGATCGTTGTATTTAGTTGATGGGCAGGGGGTTGCTTAACTATGTGGGTCTTCAATAAGATATCACCCTAGTTGAGCAGATTAGAATCGAATAATTTTGGAATAGGTAAGAAGATTCTAAAGCGAAAGGAATATTTTGGATTTTTGAACATACACGGTGTGGAAGTAATGAACTGATGTCATGGAACCATATATTTAGAATTTTTCAACAATTGCACATTATTGCTTTCAAAATAGTTTCCCTTGGGAAGTCTTACATATACAATCTTTAAAGTGCTGCTGGAACTCTTTAATCGAGACCTTGTTCTGGTTTCAATGTTGACAAAGTGACGACCCCCGAGGTGAACTTTAAGCTTTGGAAAGAGGAAGAAGTCACATGGGCTCGTATCTGGAGAGTACAGGCTGATGAACCACTGCAATGCACTTCTTCGTCAAATATTTGGTGACAGATTGCTGTGACAAGGTGCGTTATCATCGTGGAGCATCCAACGATCCGTAATTTTTGGCCACATTCGAACAAGCTTTTTCCTTAGTTTTTCAAGGACTTCTTTCTTTAAGTTTCACAAAAAATTTTAATGCACGAGCAAGTAAAAATTCCACTCGCACATGTGTACGCCCTGGTGACATTTCAAGGTCGAAAATTTTTTTCTAAAAAATATTTGCCACAACGAAATTATATACGAGGTTTGTCGAAATGAAATCAAACTTTCGAACGAGTGCATCAATGTATCAATACTCACTATTCCGCTACTGGCGCTGCACGGTGATTTATTCGCCCCACGTTGCTGAATTTCCGATCTCAGAGCATTTGAGCGAAATAGTTTTCTGTGGTTGCAAAAACTTCCTGATTAAAGAAAATGAAGTTTCTTAAAGAACATCGTGTTTGCACGAAACTTTGTTTCAAATTGAATACGGCTTTTATAGAAACTCCTAATATGTTTCAAGAAACTTATGGGGAAGAACATATGAGTCATCCGCTATATTACGAGCGGTATCAATGTTTCAAATGGGGCAGATCATTTGTTGAAGATTGTGCAAAACCTGGGCGGTAGCCAACATTTGATAGGATCACCTCACTCCGGCACAACAGTGTATATTAGGCCGTACGTATACAGACTGCAACGATTAGATATATTTGTGATACTTTAATCGTATTTATTCGACTTTTATACGACATCGTTATATTTCAAATAACTTATAAAATTCGTTGTGCTCCGCTGCGTTGGTATGCGCTGACCTCTAATGTTTCTTGTGAGGGAAAATCGTCCATGAAATAGTAGAAGAAATAGAAAAATTTGTGCCATATGTTTGTTACGCAAAAACTCAACATGCACCGGGATTCCGCAAAATTTGTTTCACGGCTGCTTACATAAGCCCAAAAAAGTGTGTGGTAAAGATCTTTTAGATCAATCACATAGATTTCTGGTCATGACTCCGAAATACAGTGTGCGAAAGAAGTCGCCAACAAACAATTTTGCTTCATTGTAGGACGGTAACAGCGGCTTAATCCGAGGTTTTCCTGGTCAATGACGTTCGGGTGATCTTCCGAATAACAATCTGTTACTAGACTTTACTTTACTTGGTAACGTGTAACTGCTTTTGCGAAAACCACTAATAATGTCCGACAGAAGTTTAGTATGTATAAGCTTTTTTCTTATTTCATTTTACTGCTTTTGTTTGTGTTTGAAAAATAAAAGATTTATTTTCAGGTAGCAAAATTTGATATTTATTTACAGTAGAGGAAGCCTAATTCTTTTAAAATAACTAATCTTACTGTAAGTTATTTAATGTCCCAAAATTGCCGCATTCATATTTTGATGTATATCGGCGAACTGTCATACATCTTTATTAATAATTTGTTAATTTTGTTTATAGGAATTATTTTACATATTTTGTAAAATCAATTCTAAACGATTTCGGTCTGTTAATTTTGGAAGATATAACCGCCAAGATGGTTGGTACCGATTCGTAAATATTAAGTTCACGAGCTCTCCACTATTCTAGGTGTACTTCCACGCAACTCCGACACAAGTAGTTGCTGGAGCCGTAGTTTGGACGTTTACCTCGACACGAGAAGTTGTAAATAAGAAATGTATATCTCTGACCGGAAAGCGTGCTCATAAAACTTTGACGCTAGAAGTCGTTATTCGTTTATATCCACATCTCGACACAAGTTTTAAGTAAGGTTAAAGGCTAAATAATTTAAGTTGCCTTTTGGCAAGTTTATAGCAGAAGCGTTACCATGGGTGATCCCTTCGGAATAATGTTTTTACGTTATACAGGCAACGTGTCCCTAATATTTAAGAAGTTATGTAAGAACCTGATACAAACAGCTTTACATCAAGTTAACACCTTATTAGTATGCTATATTGTGATCGATTTCGTAGCGTGCACTGACATAGTGACGTTACCGGTGCGCCTTCATCTGCGCATTCGAAGCGGTTGTAAGGAAGACATGGTGTGAGATCTAAATCTGTACACTTGCATGGAAAGAATTGTGGGTGGGAGTTCTTGATCAGTACACAGTCACAGAAATAATTGTTTGTCAAACGATTTGAGAACTGTTCATATAGCATTCGGAGCCGCTCGGTCTTGTTTTTGCTCACATTATTGTCGACCTTATTTTTAATAAGCAATGCATTTGTTTAATGCTTTAATATTTTTATACGCGACTTTTTTTCACACCTCAGCAATTTTCTTACAATCTTTTCTAAATTGTTTATTGTTCCTCCACAGCTACACTTATATCACTCGTTTTTATTTCATTAGGGTTTCGCGTACTTTTCGTCGTTCACTCGCAATTTATTGCAGCA
This sequence comes from Phrixothrix hirtus, assembly GCA_024586415.1. Lineage (NCBI taxonomy): Eukaryota > Metazoa > Arthropoda > Insecta > Coleoptera > Phengodidae > Phrixothrix > Phrixothrix hirtus. The sequence continues at coordinate 928 of JAHWXV010621951.1, read as the reverse complement.
TATCAAATAATCCTTTTCGTTAACATTAATCATTTAGTTGGTATTAACTTGAAATGACGTATCAATGACACATTACAAATGAAAGCGTTCTCAAGGTCTACATGCAAAAATAAGGGGCCTTTAGATTCTTAGAAACCACATTAAAAAATAAGCCTTTTTAAGGTGCGTGGGAACCCTGTGTCTTAATACAGGTGCATACAATATTTAACTCGAGATTCTTTACAAAATTACTTAGAAGTTTTGCATTTATTGTAAAAAAACTATTTGGTGCTTATAAAATTTTGAAATTAAATTTTCTTTATACTCCTCCATTCATAGTAGCAGTAAACTAGAATTTAATCAATTTGAAACATCAAAGTACAAAATTAACCTTAAACTCGTTAATTTGATACGAAATTACCCTTAGGTAGTCTCTTTTACTAATTAATTTCTGCTTTCGCAAGCTCACTGATAAAATTTGGTTATATTTTTTGTCTAATTATATGCTTACAAGCTACCTTCAATCTTATATAGAAATTATACAAAAACTTTGTTTCTCTGCTTTGTAATGTAGCATTAAGTAAAAGCAAAGTTAATTACATTTCAGGTTTATTACATCTATTGTATACTGGTTATTCGGCAATTCAGGGTTTGCGTGTAAATTAGAAATTCATATTTATCTAGGTTAGTTTACATTTTTCAGTAACGATGCGTATTAACTAAAATATGTTTTTAAAGACTTATTATATAAATATCTGTCAAAAAAGACAGACAACAATTTATATACATGCATTATTCAGGAGGAAGAAAGGGATTTCAATATTACTTCAATTCTCCCGAAGGGGGAGAGGTGAGGGGGTAACTGAGGTCCCTCTTCAGCCAAGCTTATATATATATATATATATATATATATATATATATATATATATATATATATTTTATATATATA
>JAHWXV010621908.1:0-15516 GCA_024586415.1 Phrixothrix hirtus | reverse complement strand
GTCAAAAAAAGGCATATAAGTGCATATTTTAAAGGCAAACAAGGCATATATATGCGCATATTTTGGCTGCATTTAAATGCATATATTCCGCCCCCTAGCATATCACTATTCGAGCATAAGTTTATATTGAAATCATCACTTACATGTAGACAAGATACGGAAGTTTCCAAATGCAGCGACCACGGAACAATACCAACGCCTTAGGTTCCAGGTAGTATCGTACTCATAGTGTACGTCACGAAGACGTCCCTACCTTTGTAGGACACGGGTGAAGGTTGAGGTGGACGCTAGTAAAATCCGCTGCAAGACATTCAATGATGAATTACCCTTAATTCATTATCTTAACTAAAACGTTAAATGGGGTTGCTTTTCATCCATTAAACCTTATTTAGAACCATAACACGGAACTGCCTTAAGTGCACTTGCACTCGCGAAGAAAACGGAAAAGCTCTCTTCTCTTATCGTATCTAGTTCGGTACTGTTTTTGTAAATCTTGCTTTTAGATGATGTAAGGGCAAGAGGGAAGAAATGACGTTCATTACTTGTTTAAGGTTAGCCCGTCCATAAATTTGCTGATTAAGAAAATATGTAACGCTTTGATTGTGTTTAAATTGAATTTATTTTTACACAAAGGAAGATTTAAATGATTATTTTAGCTAGGAATACTTTATAATTTCGAATATCTGATTTTAACTTATTGTTTTCGCATTATTGTCTGCGTGTATTCAAATAATCGCATAATTGTAATAATATGTACTGATATACCGGGTGTCTCCAAACAATTGATCTTGTATTAGCCTAAAATATTAAGACGCGCTTACAACTTTCTTTTCTTCCTTAAAAGCAATAACGTATCTATTAAGTTTCTACAATATTAATACCACACTTCCTCAAAAACAATTTTCTAATACTGAAACTTGAAGCTAAAATTTGAAAATTGGCGTCGGTAACTTTTCAGATTAGTTATTGTTGTTATAAAACATTAATTTTTCTACATGAGTTACTACAAAAATAGAAGAAAGATATATTTATTCTAAAAAAGTTACGGAATTATCGTTTCGTCCTTCAAGTTATAGATTTTAATTATAAATGGATGTTAAATATCAAATTAGTAAGTTCTTACTGTGAATCATAGCCAAAATCGTGCACCCCGAGTAAATTTGCATTTTATTATTTTAAATTTTCTTTGAATAAGTAAATTACAAACTAGTGATACAAAATTAAACTACTTCTTATACAAGTTTACTATGTATTAAAACTACATTTAAAAATGAATTTATAAATAAAATAATAAACATACGCATGTTAACAAAAAATAGCCCTCACACCCAAAATCTTACCGTTTTTTGTATTTATTAAATAAGTACCTTTGCCAGATACCCTTTTGTTTCTTTTGTTGTTTTTAATTCCCTTGGCTCTGATGGTACTGGATGTTCAGTATAATAATTGTCAATGTTTTGCCATTGTTCCAGCAAAACTAGTTAATTCATCCTTGCTAGAAATCTGAAGTTTTCGAATTTTTTTCGCAAACAGTGACAAATTTTTATTTAGGTACCTATATTTAAATCTAACAATTAAGTTATAAAGATACCAATCTTTGGCAACTTCAAAGCTCCTCTGAGAATTATTGTTTGCATAAAGCACAATCTTCTAGTACTGTTTTTTCAAAATGTTCAAATATTGCTACTTATCAATATTACTCTCTACAAATGCTAAATATACCACCCTAGATCTGTCAATATACAGCACTGTATTATCTGCTTTACAGTAGTTAATTTCTTGATTAGGTTGGCATCATATATTTATTTTATCAATATATTAATATTAAATTGACTTTTGGAAAAATTTATCTACTACTCGTATCTTATTAATAACTAAACATTAAAAATTTGAAATTTACTGTGAAGCAATGACGATGCTGTGATGGTTGGGGCTACGCGCAACAGCTAGGGTGGAAAATTTAAATGTATAGACTATTATTGATAAGTGGAAATATTTAAATATTTTAAAGGAAGATTTAGAACGCAGCAATGAAACATTAATAATTTACCATAGTTGGCTTTTTGATATTTGTCTTCTGTCAATTTTAAGAAGTTCTACTAACAAAGACAGCGCTATCTGTTCTTGAAATGTTTAATTTAAACAAATATTAAGACAATTTATAAATACCTAAAAAATATACATTATTTATCAATTGAAATCGTGAAAGCTTTCGTTCACACCTGGTCTTATAATTACTATCGCCGCGTGCTAAAGTTCACACTCATACAACTCCCCGATTCACCCCATATATCGGCACAAAAAATGTTAATGCCAAAATAAGTGACCATATAATCCTATAAAGATCTATGACCTTAACTGAGATGTAAAAGAGCATTTACCTCAAGTTATTTACCTACATTCAGAACCTAACGTTGAGTAAGTTTTGAAAAACATTTTTATTCCAAAAACCTGCATTTTACATAAAATTATTTGAAAAACGTGATTTATTCCAAGGCTATTGAACACTTTTAATTAAAAATGTATTAAAAAGTTTTGAAGGAAAATAAGGAAAAGAAATGTAAATGTAATAAAACAAAAATGTTAAGAGTTGTTCGAGATATTTTAAAATAAAAATTTGACATTTAATTTAAATCAAAGTGCAAATAAAAAAATTCATATTTAAAATTAAACAAACAGATTTTTATTTTTTAAATACCGTTAAATATACACATATAGTTTCAGCAACTAACTCTAGTAAATAATTCCATAATATATTTTTCATTTTAGAAAATAAAACTGAAAATTTGAACCATAGCGCATAAAACTATTTCTAGCTAAAATATGTAGTGTGCTTCCAATATGCTATAACTTACAATATTTGATGTCTTTATATTGGAACCAAGGTTTCAGGTCGTATTACATAAAACAAAATGATATAAAAATATGGCATACATTCCGAAATTGGCACCCGAAATACTGTAAATGCAGATTAAGATATTAAATATTTTGTCTTTTAAAATTAATATTCATATTTACATTCCAATTATTGTTTACCTACTTGAAAGATTTTTAATGCATTTTGTGAAGTAAGATGCATTTTTAATTCAGTGTCAACGCACAGAATTTATTTCACTTAATTTCAATTAGTTAAATTGCATTGGAATGTGAAAAAAATAATCTTATGGATAAGCTACCTTTCGTTACAAATAGTTTATTACATGCAAATATAGCAATAGCTAAACAGTTAAGTCGAGATCGAATCTCACAGGGTGTAACACCGAATAAAGATTACTAAGGAGGTGTCCTAAACACATAAAGTTCTGTCCAATTTGACCGACCATAATGGCGGCGTTGGCATGTTGTACGCATGTGTTAGAACGTCAAATTTATGTTTACTATTCACCATTGCCCTGCGTACTCAAAATTAATAACAAATCGCAACAAACATTACGCGTAAAAATATTTTTACTTTAAATAGTTTTCATTTTAAATATAATCAATTGAACATTATGAAATATGCAGAAATATGCGTTACGAAGGAAGCTGCTTAAATTTCAGGATATGTCAACATTGAAATTCGCAGGATAATTGACACAAAATTCGTAAAGTTTGATATCTCTACTGTCAAACAACTGTGACAGAATAATTTTAAAGTAAACAAAATGCAGAAAAAACATGGATGTAAATCGTGAACATCTTTGAGCAATTCTTTTGTTTTATTGATGATTTAAAAAAGTGAAAAGGGGTGTATCGCTGATCTAATACCTGTTTTAGGTGATGAGGCACCATCAAAAACAACTGTGTTTCGGTGATATCAAGAATTTAAATTCGGTCGTAGTAAGCTTAGTGATGAAGTTCCTGGAGGTTGACTAACGACATCAAAAACAGCAGAAACATTGATGCCGTATGATAAATGATAAATACAAATCGTCGTATAACTTATAGAGAAATTCAATCATCCGTAGACATCGACATGAAACAAATAAACCAAACTTTACATGAGCACTTGGATGTAAAATAATATGGATTTCCCATAATTTGACTAAGGCCCAAAACAAGCTCGTGTCAAATAGTGCCGAGAAACACTCAAACGGTTCAACTGAGGTGCATCAAATTTGGTATAGACATTGCTAGTGGTTATTAAAGTTGGATATATGCCTATGAATCTAAAACGAAACAACAGTCAATGAAAGATAACGCTAGCTAAGGATTCGGAACTCAGTTTGATATATATTAAACATGGATGACAGGCTAATAATAAATAGCCAGATGAAAAACAAATCCAAAGATAAAATATCTGTAATTGATACCTGCGTTTATTCAGGTTGACACATTTGCCATACAATCAATAAATAATAAAATAATTTAAAAAAAGAGAATATATTCATCAAACCCTTATTAAATTTTTAAACAGATTTTTAAGTAATAATTTAATTCATTATCAAAGACATGAACAGTCAATGGCAATAAATATTCTTCTGATAGAACAAACAGGATGGTGTTACTTTGCGTTAGCTACGGCCAAACCTGCAACTTGAATTTACAGCGAAAACTATTCAGAAAGCACATATAAAATTACTGTAACAAATAAATATTCAAGAGGAATCATAGAATGAAATTTACTTTCAGCATGTAATTAATAAAAATATTACAAAAGGAAACATAATTTTGTGTATATGCCTGTAATAAAAGTGCTTAAGTTAAAATAGAACAATAAAAGTATAATTTATATATAGAATTCCAAAGGTAATGTAATTTTGAAGTCGGAAAAATAACTAATAGAGACTTAAAACCCAAAATTTATAAAAAACCCAACCCAATTTATACAACCAAAACAAAAAACTGGATGGTAGCTAATTATTTTTGGGGCTGCGTACACCTAATTTGAACTTGATTCTGCATAATAGGATAATATTAATTAACAAAATAGTGGAATTTTGATCTAAACAAAGAACATGTATTTATGATACAATAAAAGTTTCCAATAAAATAATGTCTTTGTATTGTAATTTATATTAAACCAAAATATGCAACTTATAAATGAATTAAGCTTCCAAATTATAGTATTTTTAGGAACATAACATTAAAAAATAATTTTCTTAATCAGCACCCAGGGCTTTTATAAGATAAATTATTGTTTACAACCTGAATTATCCTCTTAAAACGCAAAGAGCATCTCACTGGAAACAAATCAAAAATTAAATGCACACCACATTATAACTCAGCTACCACTCTCTAACTAGCCCATTAATAAAATAAACAAAAATCAATACAACAGAGCATCGTACATGGAATTAAAAAGCAAGACAAAAAATGTTGAAATTATTACTTGCACATAATTCAAGAATGATCTCAACGTAATAAAAATATGAAAATACTAAGCCGCCATCCTGAACGCCATGAGCAAGAAGAATTCCAACCTCTAAAATCAAATCCGTATGCGAACGAATTACACCGAAATGTAAGTTTCATAAAAATGATAAGAAACGATTAATCGCTTAATTAAACACCACATTCAAGAATAAATACCTTAATAAAAGTATACAAATTGTCAATTGGCTCAAACATATTATAAGTCATGGTTAATATAATCAAAAAAATAAAAATATAAATTCCAAAAATTCTAACTAATGAATTATAAAATAAACTATGGAAATTTTAAACAACCAAAAATAATAAATAGAAATAATATTGATGTGTTAAATTAAATTATTTTAGCCCAAATAGGCCATTGTGATGTGAACACCATACATAACTTTTAGTCTACGAACACGCTAAACACTAAAAATACAAGCAACAGTGAAGGCTAGGTCAGTTTCATTGCTCATATGTTATTGAATGTTTTCACTCTGCAGTTTTGCCCGAAAAGATGCAAAATATAGGGCGAATGATAAAGATAAATTACAGATAACCATCAATAAACGTTTCATTGCCACGCCAGTGCTGAACATACAGAAAACTTACCTTCAAACATTCTGCTGTCACATTAACAACCAATGATACCAATTACTCAGGAATACCAATACAGTTACAATATCACAAACAAATACGATCACCCGATATAACTATAATTCTAACATCCTAATATTCTTTTAAGATGTTGGATTCTAAACTTATAGCGAGTTCGACTTGCTGCACTGCACGAGTGTTGTGCATATTAACTGCTTTGTATTCATAAAAAATAGTATAAAAACTAGGAAAACTACAAACTATTGTACTTTTTATGTAAAAAGAAGACTACACTGGTCGAACTCGTTATTATATGGGGTTTTTATTTTATTGGTGATATGACATTAGGGAAGCGCTATATAGAAAAATCACGCATCGCTGCCAAGTCCTTAACCGCAAAACATGTAAACATAACCCTATAGTTGAAAAATATTAACGTTAATGTAATTTAAAATCAATAATAAATCGGATTTATAATTCTTATGAATTTAATATAATAACCTACATTAAAATGCACCAAGACACCACCACACATTACTCAAAAATTTAATTAGCACTTCCGTAACGACTTTACTTTAATCTAAATTTTAAGGTGTCAACACTAAATTACCAATTATGGCGTCATATCACCATAAAAATAAAAAGCCTTAGCTTACCTACAGCTGAAAGCATACAACTTTACCGATGCATAATTGATTTTTAAATAAAATTTAAACATATGGTTGTTACAGTTGTCCTTTTCAAGATTTAATGTACATACAATTATGTCTAAAATTTATTCGTAAAGCTGCAAAGTTAGGTATATTATTTCAACTGTATGTTTTAAAGTTTGCTAACAATATCACAACCAACATAGGTACATATTTTTTAGGAGATGTCCATAATGCTCAAAATATTTAAGTTAACAAATGCTTTGTGTAGGATAACGTACCCTAATTATTATTTAATATGATAAGTCTGACAAAGCAAAGTCTAACAATAACGGCAGTATTACAGATTAAAATCGTGTGCATTATAAAAATTTACATCAAAATATATTTTCTGCCAAATCGCAAAACACATGCCAAAAGGTAATTCATAACGAAAAAAATTAAACTTTTGCATGAAATTGCTCTGCACTACACTTTACTGCACATTGCACTTATTTTATCAAATTACGTTTAATTAATATTTCGCAATTGCATGATTTAATTTGATTCGCAATCAATAACATTGAGAATATGTTTCTTATAATGGCCGAGTTTGAATTGAATGTATGTCATTTCTTTTAAATCATCTACCAACGATTCTAAATATACAAAGACAACAAATAAGTAAAATTATATCCTTTACAGTATACATTGCTTGCCAGTGTAGTCCATTAATTGTCGTCATGTCGACTCCCGGAGCTCCCTCAAGTGCCCCAAATCGTCGTCAGAAGCGCATGGGTCCTGCCCCGTTCGCCTCTTTTGAGGACCTCTCAGATGAGGTGAGATCCCGTGTAGGTATCACGTAACAACACAACGCAATATGCAAGCTAATACGCACATCCTAAACACAATAGCCAGCTTATAAGCTTCGCAAAAATTATCAAAATAAGCATACATATTTATTTATTTTAGCTGGATAGTCCGGAAGATAAACACGAAGCGGGTTCAGTTGTTCGCCTTCCTGGAATTCGAGAAGACGCTACGCCTATTACACCAGCACATTTAGAGCATCCTGAGCTTATATATTCTGGAATCAGCTTAGTTGGAGCTCCAGCAACGCCATCATTAAATTCCAATACGGTAGGTCCACCAGCAACACCTCCAAGCAGTACAATATCGTCTCTATCAACTCCCCAAGAATCACAAACTAGTACAAAAATGAGTCTTCAAACACCAAGTACACCTAGAATTGATATTTCCCGAGCAAGTAGTTCTTCCCAACATGAAGATAGCCGCGATAGCACTCCCGAAAGGGAACTTTTCGAAGGGCATGATCAAAGCGGTACTAAATTAGGATTAGCTTTTAAGGAAGAAGGTACTCTAGATTTACGGTCTTCCACTGAAGAACTCGATTTTCAGGATCCCCAAGAAAAGGCAAAAGCTCAAAAAGTACGTGCTCAATCGCCATGTTTGCCCGAGGATTCTCTACATCAACGCAAGGATTCTCAAAGCTCCGAGATTGGTTTGCTTTCAATATCGGGAAGAACATCCAGATTATCGAGTATTGGTAGTCAAGGATCTGCACACAGTCGTATATCTAATGTCAGCCATTTATCAATTATTTCAGGCCAATCTGGACGTTCGCCATCTCCTCACAAGATGCTACTGGAAACATCGTTTTGTGGACATAAACTACCAACATCTGGTCAACAGTCTACGGGGCAATCAGGGACCAAGATTGATTCTGATGTATTAGAAAAAGTATTACTTTCCAGACAGCACGATCCACGGGAAGCTATATTAGCTGAAGGCATATCAATGGAAGTTAAACCAAAAGAACTAAATGTGCCTAATGAAAAACCAATTCAAAGAGTACAAAAACCGTTAAATATTAAACCCGATATTACAATAACAATAGATAAACCCACTTCTGATAGCAATAATTTAGAACAGCCTAAGCTTCCAAAAACATTTATATCTCCAAGTGGAATAGAGTACACATATATTCCATTGAAAGGCCCTCTTCCTAAAGATGAAACACAAAATGTTGTACAGAAACAAAAACTGCCAGAATCCAAATCACCAACATCACATTCAAAAACAAGTGCACAATCTAAAACCAACGAAACAGGTAATAAGCATAAACCAAAGTCTAATTATTCATCCCCTGCGGTACAGAAATCAAAAGCACCATCTACATCTGCTTCTGGTTACAACGATGAACCCGTTTACATACGAATTAAACTTAAACCTGATTATATGTATAAAGATGATGATCATATATCAGTTGAACAAGAAGTTAAGAAACCTATATGTTTAGATTTAAATGAAAGCAGTAAAAAACCTTTTCAGTCTTTTACACAAATTGTAAGCGAAACACGTGTTGAATCAGAAAATTCTAATATTCGAAATGTAGAGATACAAAGTAAAAACATAATAAAAACTCCAAATGCTAGTCCTAAGCCAACAAAACATAAAATATTAAAGGATACCAATGTAGGTAGTAAAACTCCTTCACCTTCCTTATCTAGAAGAAGTTCATTTACGTCATTGTTTAAAAGTAGAGAAACAATTGTTAGCCCAGAATCACCAACTATTCCTGGATTAAGACGAAAGAATACTTTAAGTGGTATCTTAAAAGATGCCGGTGAAAATATTCGGGAAAAGACTAGAAGTAGATCGAAAAGTAGAGAACGGGACAAATCTTCTTTATCTACGGCACCTTCTTCGACGGAAAGTATCGATAGCAAATCGAAACAAAAGTCCGTTCTGTCTATTTTTAAATCTAAAAGATCTAGTACTAAATCAAAGTCTGGAGTAGAAACTTCGCCAGAAGCATTAAGTAGTTTAGATGGTATTACGAATGTCGAATTTAAATTTAATACCGAGGTCAATTCGTCTAATAAAAAGTATTATGAAACACCCTTGCACGGGGAAAGTATACGAATTCCTCTTCATTCGCCAACACATTACGAAGAAAGATCGATTTTACAGGAACTAAAAAGTTCAAGCCAAGATTCACAAGAGACTGTTATAGATACAACTAAACGTGTTGATGCTGTTGTTGAAGCAATTCCTATAGATTCAGAAAGCAATATAGATATCTCACATTCAAAGCCTGAAAAGAGTAAAAGACAAAGTAGCATTAGTAGTGAAAATATAGTATTTTCTACAAAATTAGGTAGTAACGACGATTTGTTTACAACTAAGTTACTTAAGGAAAAACAAACGAAACAAACTACTAGCGAATCGAAAATTAATATTAATCAAACGACTAACTGTCAAAATAATGTACAATCCGTTAAAGAGAAAACTCAAGTTTTAACAGAGAAAAGTATCACCATGAATGAATTTCAAAACAAATTACAAGAAGATCGCCCTAAAATATTTAAAACTGAAAGTTTAAATTTCATCAAAGACAACATAGACCGCGATAAAAAGGAACTAATTCAAGAATCTTCAAAAGATTTAAAAGAAACTGCAAAAAGCTTAAGAAATTCTTTTATGAATTCATTAGCAAATGAAGATCGCTATTCTTCAGAATCTGAAAAGGACAGTGAATTGGATTATTTAAAAACAAAGAAAGATTCCGAAGACAAGGAAGAAGTTGAAACTATAGAACCAGAAAGAAAAGGCTTAGTACATCAACAAGATTCTTTTGAAGAAGAATTACCATATGTTCCAACAACGTTACCTTTAGAAAGATCAGTAGCGATTCCTATAGTTCCGATTAAGCAACGAGGAACATTTGAGATGAGAACTTATCCAATAGAGCGACCGCGATCTACCACTCCTATAAATCTCAGTACATTAGAAGATTACTGCGAAGATGTAATTGGATCTGTAAATCCAGAAAATATTACAAAAGCAATAGAAAAACTAAAAATTTCTTTACCTAAAGATGAAGCAGTGGATCGTTCTGTAAAAGCTAAATCTCCGAGAAGACCGGCAACGAATACAACTTGGTTTGCATTTGCCGACAAGTCTGTCCCAAAAAATCCATCACCAACTCACGATATTGAAGCAAGCCCTCCTCCACCGCTACCACCGAAAGGTGTACAAAAAGAATGGATTAATTTTGAAGAAATTCCGGAACGTCGAAAGCCTCCAAGAAGAATTCAAACAATTCCTTCTAGAAGCAACATAGAAGTTTCTGAATCCGTTTTGCAGGAAAACGTCGTTTACAGTTACGTAAATCCAGAAGATTGTAAATGTGAATGTCACGAAATTGCAAGAGAACGTGAACAACAAACGAGACACGAAGAACCTGTACGAATTCAAGAAGATGAAGTACCTCTTTTGGATGAAGATCCCGGCGATGAGGATAAGAGTGCCCAAGAACTTGTAGATCGTATTAAGATCGATGTAATAACATCTGACAGAAGAAGTATTATTAGGTAAGGTATATCGTGGTTAATCAATTATTTTCATATTTATATGTTTGCAGCGATTCTTCCATAGATTTGAGCACAAGTCTTGAACATCCCGAAACTTCTCACTTAGATCCATCTCTTCGTACTCCTTTCACTGGTGATTTAGGTATTTCTAGTAATCGATCGAGTATTATTTCCCAGGTAAAGTGTAAACATCTTAAGAAGTAAATAAAATAAAAGAATAAAATATTTGTTTAGGACGAACCTCAATCACCAGATATATCAACGCCAAATGCCTTTCCTAAAACTTCATAAAATCTTCAGAATTTTATGGGTGCATATACAATCACTTCTTATCTTCGTAATTATTAAGTGTTATAGAGAGAGAGCGAGACCAATTTTTTCAAACGGTATTGAGGTAGATTATCTCAATTTCTACCAATTCCCACAAATACGCCTTTTCATATTAATATAATGTAAACCCTGTCTCAATCCAGTGTTATCCTAAATTGTTACTTGTTATCATTATTAATATTATTATCCGGCTTTTTGATCGGAAATGTTATCGTTTGTTATTAAGCTACATAAACATAAGTTTTTATTCTTTAGATAGGAAACTAAATTTTATATTAAGAACTTATACGAACAGCAAATAATTTATTAATTTAATATTTAGATATTTAATCTATTATAAATTAATATGTTTTATAAACGGAACAGATTACCCAGTGCAATAAATGTATATTAATAATGCTATGCATGTATCATATTTGTATTTTGTTGTATTTTAACCTTTTTATATTTGAAATGTTAATTGATATTTTAAATAGCAAATTCTATTGTAAATACAGTAATATTTAAAATAAAATTATGTGTGTTATAATTAAATAACGAATGTATTTACCTGACGAAACAATTTTCCGCAAAACAGCCACTGTTACTTCAGCTTCAAAAGATAATAGATTCAGTTATATTCAAAATTTACTGCTAGTAAGAAGCGTAAGAAGCGAAAACGAGCCATAAAAATCGTTTCATCATTATTTAACCTAGGTCGATGGTCTAGGTTAAATAATTCATATAGCTCAAAAATAATACCTTTTCGGCGTGCAACAAACAAAGCCAAATTTTCATATGACCAGAGATACGCTTATGAATCGGCACACGCGCAGTCTTCCAAAATTCTAAAATTCGTATTATACGTAATTGTGTAATTAACAACTTCCTAAGTAAAACGATCTTTAAATCATCAGCCCTGTATTAAATTGAAATTTGACGCCATAAGAATCATTACTAGAGGCACCTTACGTACTGAAAAAAATAACAGCTCTGATTCGGCTAAATTCTGATAGATTGAAACCATATGTGCAAAATGAACTTGCGCATCCCGGATCCTCATCCACAAACACAAACAAACATCTGTTGGTACATTAAATTATATTGAGAGAGACAGTAAATAATATGTTTAAATAAGCGAACTTATTTGGTTATTTGTGATTAAGCTATGTGTACCATTTTTACACATAGGTATTATACGTAACCTACATAAGGAATTAAACACAATGCGACTCGCCCAAGTATATAAAATGGATGATTAAATGAAATTTAATATTGGTATCCAAATGAATCTTAATTTAACTGTTTTTCAGAACATTGCTGTTGCTAGAAAATCAGTCAAATAATTATTCAACATTTTACTACAATAAACGAACATACGTCTTATTAAGTACAAAGTTAGGTGGTGGAATTTCATGGTTTTGAAATGACAATAATGCTGTGGGTTTGTATATCTTGACAAACGTATTATTACACAATTTTGATTTACCGTAATATCTTATATCACTTTAAAAACCATGTTCTTCAAATACTGCCATTCCTTTTCAAACACAAGTGAAACATCCATGTAAAATTGCAAGTCACTCTTTCTAACATTTCCTTGTCAATATAAACAATCTTGAGGTCGTCAATCGTTTGGGATCTGTTAACGTAACTTGAAACTTCAGATAAACTCACAGAAAGTAATCACAGGTCATATGAGCGTGGAGGCCAAGGTACCGGGAATTAATGATGCAACAGCTATATGAGCCATGACTTCATATCGTTGGAATCATAATACCTATGGATTAACCACTCAGACGAAATTCTAGATCAAGAAAACTGTTATCATTGCAACGCAGCGAGCAGAACTCACTGTCAATGTTCCCATTCTCTTTAAAGAAATACGAGGATATGACACTAATATGGGCTACGCAATATCAAACTGTCCTCGAGAACTGTGAAGCGGCGCAAGCGCACACTGGTTTCGATTAGCTTTTTAAATGGCCAATATTTAAAAAAATAACTTAACCGTATCTTAGTAATTCCTCTTTCTACTTATTAGTGTCTAATTTATTACTTAAAAAATAATGTCCCTAAAAGGGTTGCTCATTAAGTTACTAATCATCAAAGTGATAACATGTGTGATCAAACAAATAACACAGTTACAAATTGTTACATATCCTTATGTTGACATTTGTGAATTTAATTGCTGTTCAAAGCTACTGACTAGAATACCATCAGATAGGTAGTGTAGTGTTATATTAATTAATTTCAGTTAGGGTCTTTCTTTTACTTTTTAATTACATTCAAATCATACACGTAGGTACATTTTAACTTCATTGGAGGTAAACTAAAATAGCCCAGTTTTGTACAGCTTATATTTGATTGTAGCTTATACAGATATTATTCAGGATTATAAAACTATCTTTAAACTTTTCGCATACCTAGGCATTTTTTAATATCTCACTTTTTTTATAAAAGCTCCGCTTCACAATTTTTTAAACGTGTTATTCAAAGTAATATAATGGGTTTATGTTTTAACAGAGCATTTTAGTTTTCATGATTAGTTATTAATTTTAGATTAATAGGTTGTTACAGGTTTTATAAAAATGGAGAACGAAGTTCTATTTGACATCTAGCTCTCAACGCCTGACAGTAAACTTAAGAAATAAAAAATAGTTCTAGAATTTATTGTAACATCGTTGAGATCAAACATGTCTCTGGAACATCTTTATAATGTAGAAGAGAAGAAAAGGCTGTTTTGCCTTCATGCCTCTGTAAAATGGGAAAAGTCAATAGTCACAAAGCACGATTTTTAAGCCATTATTCTGTACTTCTCAGCCAAGAATTCGAATTTCCAACAACTGGTTCAACAGTCAACTTCGAGTACGTTTACTGCTACAAATGTTGGTTAAGCGCGTCCAGAAAAGCAATTTTTGAGGCAAGCGCGTGAACCAAACGAAGAAGATTTCAAAAAATCTTAGATGTAAATGAAAATGAACTTCTACGAGCAACTGAAATTAAGTTGCAAAAATTGGGAAGACGCACTACGGCATCTCTGGTCAAGCAGACAATTTCGTCAACAGCGAAAAGAACTCGCTTCATGAGAAAAGCTTGGAGATCATGACCTCCTCGTAAGACCTCAGTCCTTTCCGAGACTCAAGCATAATCGTTAATAATGGAAGCAGACTTATTCAAGCACCAATATAGCACGATGCGAAATACGCCGAAATCACATGACTTAAAAGTTCTCTCTAATTATAATAGTGATAATGAAAAAGAAGAAGAAGGATTACGCTCCAGCAGAACACGTATCAGTGTCTGAATCTTTCGCTGAAATAAACTTGCAAAGATTGAGGCTTGGATCACACGGTATCCAGAATTTTGGAAAGTCAAGAACAAGTATTGAATAAATTCAATGGTCAGGAACTTTCCAATTTGATTATGAATTCCAAATGGGGTTTCGATACACACTGAATCTAGTTCGTACCATCAAAAGAAAATTAACGAATTTTCTGAACATGATTTATTCGTAACTTCCATGACACCACTGCTAATTTTAGTCGAAGTTAGTGCTAAAAATAAAATATTCTGAAATAATGTTCGCCCAGTATCCATAAGGTACTGTTGACCGATAAAATTCCAATTTAAAAAGAAAAGTGTGAATCTTTCTGTGGAAGATGGACGTATGCAATCTCAGATTTCTAAATTAAATCCAACACAATTAAGTATTTCTGGACGAGGCATCAAATGAGTCTCACAATGATTTATGGCAAAGTCTGTAATGCTTTAAGTTCAGTATCTTCGGCAAAGTGTGTTATGTCTGTGGAGCATCACCAAAGACCATGAACGACATGGGTGCTGCATTACAGAGACGTATTGATACAAGAATGCTCAGTTTCAGCCTTTCCACTCTCCATGCATGGATTCGGTTCTATGAATATTTTTTGCATGTAGCACATAGAATTGATATAAAAAACAGTTCGAGGAGCAACTGAAAGAGAAGTACCGAAAGCTTACAAAACTATCATTCAAGGTGCATTTTATAACAGTGAAGCCAGAAGGAGCAGACACATCGAATAGTGGAAATTCAGCTCGGCGTTTCTTTCATACTCCGAAGATTTCTGTTTCAATTAGCTGAATTAATGAGGGTCTTATTCGAAGATGCTGCACAATACTAGAGACAATTTCATTGCCCTACACCATAAATTTAGAAGCATTTGATACATATGCAATTCAGCCGGCTAGACAATTAATTGATCGCTACC
>JAHWXV010621859.1:0-10892 GCA_024586415.1 Phrixothrix hirtus | reverse complement strand
TATATATATATATATATATATATATATATATATATATATATATATATATATATATATTATTTGCGTTTCTGATCATCCTACATCTTCAGCTTCAGCAAGAAGTCCTGCGACATGATATTACCAAAAAGAGGGAGAATTAATCTTATGCCACTTGGTAATAGCACCGAATTAATATTACTGAAATAGTTTGAATATTGCCATATTATAGGGCTGCAAGCGATGGATTGTGTGACCTAGGACTTGCAACCCATTTTTTCCCATCCCATTGTTTCGTACAATATTGATCAAAAAGGCAATTAAATGCGTGAACCATTTCAGAAACAATTCGGTATCAACGTAGCCAGATTCAAACCCTTTTATAAGGCCACCAAAGGGTGTTCTTATCTTTAGTGCGGCGTCATCGTGGGGTTTTTTAATTTATCATCGGAGGTACTTACTATCCTGCACCATAAGTAAATTTTGGTGTAAAATGCAATTTAATCATTAAAAACAAAAATTTCGTTATCAGTGAAAATACACTCAAGACTGAAATGTAATTATTTAAGTTATCAAAAGATCATCCTCGCCATAAGAAATAATCGAGGGGTGTTGGATTCGATTACTTTGTATGCAACTCTATCAGCCTCGTTCTGTTGTTAATTCACCACCCAAAAAAAAATGCATCATCAAAAGTGTACCATCTTGTTGAAAGCGAATTATTTTTTGACAAACCGAACTCAAAAAAATTCACAAGTACGGAAATGAGCTTGTATTGCAAAATTCCCAAGTAACTTTCCTTTGTAAAGATCTCTTCACAGACAAAAAGGCCTAAAACCTTCTTAATAATTATTCCCACTCTCACATTCAGTTTCCGTGGTTTCTGAGTGTGCGCTTTTGCCAACCACAAATTAATTCCTGCTCCAATATTTACTGTTTTAACGATTAACTGTACCTCTAAGGCAATACATTGCTTTATCTGTAAAAGGTATTTAACATCAAAATTGTGGTATATTGTAACCTAAGATCACGAGATTTCTGAGAAATTGCAGCCAACAATTTAATTTTGAACAGATATTTTTCTTTTTCAGAAAACATAGTACTGATCGCTGATGAACTTTATTTACTACTACAACTTCACCGTAAATACTACGAGAATTCTCTCTAAATTGTGAAAACCTATTATTAATGTATCATAGCAAATTTGCCAACGTCGAAGATTCAAAGGATCTAAAATATGTCCTATTTATATAAATTTACATACAATCCTGCTAACGGTGAATCAGTTTTTTGGTCTATTTAGGTTCTTTGTATTAAATAAGACACACACCCTTTGTTGAATCGCGTCATTATATCCAATTTAACTAAAGATTTTATACGCACAAAGGAATGCCGCCGTTGCCCTCCATCTATTTCGATAAAATCTCGAATATAGATTCTTTGGGTGGAAATAAGGGACACATATTTCTTTATATTTTCTTTTACAGCTTAAACAAGCTTAGTGCCCGTTTAAGGGACAAAGATCATCCTCAAGGTTTCGTGCTTTTTTGTTTTTCGCAAAATAACTCAAAAACTGAAGCTATTTCTTATGTACTTCTACCTTAGTTATACAAATGTTTTCAGATCCTAGTCAAACCATCCCTGCAACCCCAATTTGGGGGTTATCTCGTAATCTTGTATTATAATCGACATCAAAAATTTTATAAGAACTATGCATCAAAATAAGAGTTAGGGTTTTCAGGGTGCTTTGATTATTATTTAAGGATTGAAAATTGACTCGAAATTTTCAATTTTACGCATCATATTTCATTACTTATTACTATTATACAGGTTGAATCTTGATTATGCGACAAACTTCAGTAGGTGATTCTTTGGCCAAAATTAATGATGATTTTCTATATAAACTTTTGCCCGAAAATTTTTCCGTGCAGGATTACACCCCTTCAAAGGTAGAAACAAAAATTGAATTATTTTTTTCTCAACTTTGGAATATATTAGAAAAATAATATTTGATGGATATTTTGTGTTAACCAAAAGGCAAGTTACGAGTAGCTTCTTAGTCCTACCATTTTATTACAAGGGGTAAACTTAACAACTCTTAGCCTATTTATTGTTGCAATATTTTAACAGATCAAAAATGACGTGGAAAAAATATATGTATTAATTCAATTAAAGACTTTCATTTTTTTCATAAAACTAATAGTTTTCGAACAAGGATAAAAATATATTACCGTCTTTAAGCAGTTTGCGCATTTCAATAAACTGAAAAATATCCAGTAGACTCTTGTCAAGTTGGTTTAGATTTGTTTGACCGTTTTAACGTTTTAGAAAACAATTATTAAATTGCAGTTGTGGATTAATTGGGATCGTTTCCATTATAAACATGATAATGATGACATCAGAAACATAATTAAATACAATAACTTTATTTAAAAATCTTCCCAACAAAATAAATTTGAATGATAAACTAAACTTCTAATAATTGTTGAAAATGACCAGCGTTAACAGTAATGCAGTAATGCATGCTTCTATTATCCGCTGCATTCATTACCGAACACGCTCAAAAATACCAGCAGTATTTCCTATTCCGGTCATATAAACTAGAGACTTAAGATATCCCCAGAGCAAGAAGTCTAAAGAATTTAGGTCAGGAGATCGTGAAGGCCAGGCGTGTGGCCCTTCTCGACCTATCCAACGATTCGAAAACACACCGTCTAAATATTCACGAGCAATTATGCCGAAATGTATTGAAGCACCATCATTTCTTAATTTTAGCGGTATGCCTTCCAAAGCTTTGGGGAGTTTCTCTTCAAGCAAACGCCGATAAGCTTCTACGGTAAGGCTCTCAGGTGGAAAGTACGGTGCGTTCAAGTGATCTCCAGTAATTCCCGCCCATAAATTAACTGTAAATTTATGCTGATGTGCTACTAATGCCGTGTGCTTGTTTCCATCAGCCCATACTTGGTGGTTATGAAAATTAACGATCAGATCCTTGAACAAGGTAGCCTCGTCGGTGAAGAAGACTAGTGTCAAAAATTAAGCATTTTCTGTCATTCTGTCCTTTATCTATCTACATTAAGCTGCTCTAGGGGGGAAATCGTCTGGCAAAAGTGCATACACCTTTTCAATATCATATGGATACAATAACTGCTCACGCAATATTCTCCAGACTGTAGATTGACTTAATTTTGAGAGAAATCAATCTTTCTGGTGCTCGTTGTAGAAGATTCATCAATACCGTTAAGTACTTATTTTTCAAGATGTGAAGTTGTAGTTGTTCGAGATGGTCCGCTATCAACGAAATTTCTTCCAAAAATGCTGCTTTCACTAAGACGTTGATGAAGACGAGCGAATATGATATGACGTGGAATCATACGATCTCTTTTCATAAAGTAGTCTTGCTTCCCGTGCATTACCATTAGCAAGGCCATAAATAAAATACATATTATATATTGCAGCATTTGTGTAGCCCATTTTTCTCCCTAGAATATAAGAGTTGAATGATAAGCCAAGTCACTCAACAACTTCACACGATACCTTAGAAATGATAACTTCTTCTATTTCTTATTGATAAATTCTTGTATTCACAGTACAATACGATTATAAATAGAGAACAAATAATACGAATCAAAGAAATCTGAAACAACTGAGCCTACTGGATATTTTTCAGTTTACTAAACTATACAAACTGCTTCTTAAAAATCGCGCTACATACTTTAATATTTTTTATGTTTACTCGGAAACTATTAATTTTATGAAAAAAATTGGGGAATGGAAAAACTCTTTAAATGAAATAATCTATCTATTCCATATTTCTTTCGCGTCATTTTTTGATCTGTTAAAATGTTTTAACAATAAATAGGTCAAAGGTTGTTAAGTTAACCCCCTTTTAATAAAATGGGAGGATAAAGAACCTAGACGTAACTTGCCTTTTAGTTAACACAAAACATCCACCGAATATTGTTTTTTTAGCATTTTCCAAATTCAAGAAAACAAATAACTCAATTTTTACCTCTGCCTTTGAAGGGGTGTAACTCTAAACGTAAAGGTTTTAGGGTAAACATTTATATAAAAAATCAGCCTTCATTTTAGCGAAGGAAACACCTCCTGAAGTTTGTTGCATACATTAAGAATCGCCCTGTAGAAAAATTACATCATGATAATCTTACATTATGCATAAATAAGTTAAGAATCAACCCTAACACTGTAACCCTTCGCATGATTCACAAATCGTGAATCATGGGCGCCATCTGTCCACAAAACTATATACTGAGGAAAAACTGACAGGAAATTTGAAGTTAGATTTAAAGAACACCAACAACAAGCACTCAATAAAAAAGACACAGGAACGTCAGTCCTCACTAAACATTTAATACAATTTAATCATACAATCGATCGAAATAATTTAAAGCAAGATAATTTTTCAAACCAATAACAACAAATTTCTTAAAAATTGTGCTGAAACTTATTACATTAATAAATACTTAAAACTACCAGAAAAACATAACTATAAACTAATGAATGAATACATCCCTGACAGTAATGAATTATATAATAGTGTAATCCAACTCACAACAAATTCAAATCTTTAAAAACAAATTAATTAATAACAGAGATTCTTTTAACTATATATTTATTAATTAAATCATTAAACCAACAAGCTTCTTTGTATAATATTACCACATCCACACATACATATACACACTATTAACCAAAACATTAAGTCCACCCCGTTTTTACTGATTTGTCCGAATTTTGTGGTGGCATCCTGTAATTTCGATGTATTTATTTAAAACCTTATTATCCATACAATTTTATCACTTGATAAAACTGTTCATAAAAAAGATTATCAAACAAGTTTAAGGTCCTTCAATTTTCAAATTTTATTTAAAATATTTTCTAACGCAACCAATACGAACTTGAAATACATTTGACATGTTCATAATTATTAACTAAAACTTATATTCATTCATTGATAACTACCAACACCTCATCAATAAAAAATAAAGCAATGAATTCTATATGTAAAACAAAATATACTACCAACTAACTTAAATCTAACATACACCCAAAAAATTATCAAAAAATGAAATTCTTTAAAAACGAGCATGTAGTATTCACAAGAACAATAAAATCTACTTCAAATTCTTAAGAATACATAATTTCCCAACACTAAGACCAGTGAAAAAATTATACGGATCTGTGATAATTAATGGTTGTTTTCAATTGTGTCACATTATTTGTTTAATTTAACATTTATATTTTATCTCATTATAGCATTTAATTATTTTATTACACTGATGATGATTTACAGAGTGAAACTCATTCACATCTCAGTTATTAAAATCAAAAACGTTAAGTGTATTTTATACTTAGGACACAGTTATTTTTATTATAGCAAAAATTTAGTAAACTCGGGGAAGACTGTCAACTATACAATAATAAAAATCTGGTGTGAGACAAAACTAGACTTCCTCTTACACATTTTAAATTTAATTTGAATTTATTGACGTTAGTTACTTTACTATACAACTAAATTGTAAACTAAAATTAATTTAAAAGCTTAAATAATTTATCCATTTATAATTTCCTTTATACATATACTAAGAGTTTTATAATTAAATTTTGAGCTCATTTAAAGCGCAAATAATTTATAGATTTAAATAAAAACTAATTAAGTATGTAAATAATGGACACAAATTATGAAAATATTAATTTATTTTTATTTTGAGGACGATAATTGGAACGGTCCCCTATCCAAATTACTCGCCAGACAAAACCTGACTTAACGCTAGGGATCTTTCTCAATAACTCACTTAAATGAATTTTCTCAGAGAAACCAATTAGTTCATGGATTACATCACTACGGGCGCAAGAAACGTGGTGATCTTAAAAAAATCGTTAAAGCCTTTCTCAAAGAAATTACAAAAAACCTAAACATCACAAGAATAAAGTAGCACTCATTCGATTATAATCTAAAGGCTTGACGGAAAATTCTAAGACGGGAGTAAACCTATAGATAAACTTTAACTATTCTACGACGTTTTGTTTTCAAGATATTTTGACAACTACGTACACACACACACGCGCGCGCGCGCGGGCGCGCATACACTCACGCACGCACACACGCACCCTAGCCCCCACGCAAGCACGCACAAATGCATGCACGGACGCACCCCCACATGCATGTACGCACGCGCGCACCTCCGCACTCATGCACGAACTTACTCACGCACGCCCGTAACCGCATACCCGCGTACCCACGCATCAGCGCACACACGCACGCCCGCACACACTCTAGCACGCACGCACACACGCACGCACACACACCCGCTCGCGCACACACGCGGATGCCTGAACGTGCACACCCGAGCAGCATCAGCACACGCGGACGCGCGCAGGCGAACACCAGCGCACCCGCGAAAACACGCACTCATGCACGCTCGCGCGCAGGCACGCACGCACCCACGCACGCAATCACGCTCGCACGCACGCTCGTATACACGCACGCATGTACGCAGGTCTACACGCACACAGCGGGCGTGCACCCTGCTTTCCGCGTAGGCACGCATTTACGCAACCGCGCACGTGCGCAACTAGGCACCCGCGCAAGGGCGCGCGCTCTCACGCAAGCACAGACGCTGGCCCGCACGCCCGCACGCCCGCACGCCCGCACGCCCGCACGCCCGCACGCCCGCACGCACGCGTGCACCCACGCTTGCGCACACGTGCCCACCTACTTGCGCGCACGCGCGCGCCCTCCTTTCCAAGTACGCGCGAACCCACCCACCCGCTTGCACTTGCGCCTGCGTGCACGCACGCACCCGCTCATCTGCGTGCACGCGCACATGCACGGACAGACTAAACCACGCTCGAATGTATGCGCGCGCGCACACACACACACCAATTTCTAAAAGCATATTTTCGGACTCAGGGAACCTGAAAACGTGTATTTCCGTTAAGAATTGGACATCAAAAATTTTCACCGAAAACATTACTTTCTGTATACTATATTTCATATAGGTAAGAGAAAGTAAAAATTAACTCTAATTTGTTATTATTTATGCTAAATGTGTAACAATATGTATTACTTAGCCATTATACATTTCACAGCCACCTACACTTTTCGTACCCCACAAATCATGTGATTGTTTCTGAATATATTTCCAAATTGAACCCACTTTAATCCGAATTGTAAACATTAGGCGCTCCAACGACAAATTATGTTCCGAGTTCTATCATTCCCTATGCTTTCTATAATGCTTTTTTAGCGGCAAGTTTTTTTATTTTTCGTAATAGTATGCTGCCTGCGTTTTCAAATTTGTAACCCATGCATGGCTTGCTATAATTTTTTTATGATGGAAACTGTCTTTTATACATTCTTATAAAGCCAGTCCCCTAAGAGTCATTTCAAGTACTGGTATCTTTTTTCAAGACAATCTGTAAATCGCTTTAACGTGTATGTAGCAGTTTTTTGGATTCTTTCTCTGCAAGTCCCTCTTTGATTTACTCGGTGAGCCCAGAGTTGTAATTGTCTTCCTGAAACCACTTTTCTGTATCTATTTTTAACGAATGCGAACTTTAAATTTCCATTTGCACCACTTCTTCAAAATTTGACTGACTCTGTTTTACACTCAAAATTCTAATCTTCAAGTAGTTTCGCTGAACCTCTCAATATTCGTCTTTCTCCTTTATACGCATATTCTGCATGCATGTTTACAATCACGGTCTTTTACAGATTATGGGTCATGAATTGGATCGGATTGGCAAATTGCAGCACCTCAGATTCTTTTATGTCAATTACTTCATCTACCACTAGTTTCTTCTGTTCTGATATTAATTCAAGCATTTAGAATTATCATAATTCATCAAACTTCACAATTTAAGCGAGAATTATGAAACGTCTACAATCGGCACCGATAATTGCTTATTGACTATATTGTAAGATGTCAATTAATTTTCTTGTCATATTTCAATTATATTATCAATATTGGTATTTAACAGTGAAATATGAATACTAAAATGGGCACATTTAGGTAGCGTACAATTTGAAAATAGATAAAAAGTTGTACAAACTAATTTTTATTTACTTTATAACATTATTGTTTGGTGGCTATTCAAGTATTAGAATTTCCAAATTTTTAAAATTATATATAAGCACATACGCTGAGTTTACATTTGAACACCGGGGTTACTAGGATTATTTCTAAAGATTTGAGGTTCGAGTGTCGACTAAGGAATTTTTGCTAAATGTGTTCTTTATACAGGGTTGCTTTGAAATAGTTGTTCAAACGAAAATGGGCAACTCTACGTATTAAAAGACACAGTATTGAGATTTTTAAATTCCACTAAGCTATTTTATAAAAACTTTACAGATCAAAACATTTTATGAACTGCTGATATTGGTCACATAATTAACCCGTTAGACATTCAAGAAAACTGCGGTTGTAATTCCTGACATAACAAATTATAGCAACACATCGAGTTGCAGTACGTTTACTTAACAAATAAATGCATGACCTGAAGGTCATTTAATTTTTATTTATTAGCGCGTAACGCGTAACTAGATATTGAATTACAGTAACCAATTTTATTTCTGCTTAGTAGTTGACTTTAGAATACTTACGACCCATTTTATCTGTTGTTAACGTTAGATAGATTAAACGATACACAACCTGCTTATTTAAACGAAAATTAAAAATAAATTTCATTGTTATCTAATGTTGTCTTGTAGTGACGCAAAATACACGTTAACATGACGTATGTAGCATATTACTATGTGCATATGTGTAATGCTTGTTTGAGTTTACAAACACCACGTATTCTTTAAAAGTAGCTGCAATGATTTAGAAGGTATTATTAATTATTTTTGCTACCGCCACTATTCGCTTTCGTTACTGTTGCATAATCTTGATGAGTCTACATATGATTTACACTACTGTATATAAAAAACTAAAAAAGTTAAAATCTTTCTTTCCATTTAAAGTAAATGCTCAAAATGTTATCCAGCGCTATGTAGTCAGGCCTGCGCCCTTATCGCTAAAGATCCATTAGCTCTACTTATAACTTCGGACCATTGAAGGATAGACTCCTCTGCGTCCTTTATGCGAGCCATCAACTGTTCTGGAGTATTTACCGGAACCGCGTTCAGCAACCCTTTTATATGTCCCTATAAATAAAAATTACAAGGATTTACATTGAGAGAGCGAGGTGGGGAAGTCACTGGACCATTATGGTCAATCTACCTATTTTCAAAGTTTTTGATAGGCCATTCAAGACGTGCGATGTGGAGTGATGCACTGTCGTGTAAAAACCGAATACGATTGTAGATGCGAGGGAACTCGCCCAACAATTCCTTATCTAAAAAGTGCACATTAGACTAGCCATTTAGTTGCGGAAGTAAAATGAAAGGTCAAATTAAGCAGTTGCCAAGAAGGGCTGCAAATACGTTAATACAAAACCGTTGCTGATGGCGATCTTTCCGAATGGCGTGAGGATTTTCATTACTCCAAATATGAGTATTGTGTATATTCGTAACACCGTCGCGTGTAAATGTGGCTTCATCGCACGACAACATGAAATTTAAAAATTGAGGAATTCTGTCAACTTGTTGAATTACTCAACGACAAAATTCTATCCTACGTGGAGCATATATGTGTTGCAAGGCTTACACACTTTGAATATTATAGGGATACAGCTCTTGTTCTCGTAAAGTTCTCCCAACTACATACCGAGTTAAAGTCTGAAATATGGGGCTCCAAAGCAAAAACTCTAGGAATTCGTGTACCTCCTTTTTAATGAGTTTGATGGGTAAAATTTCCATGATCTCTAAGTGCTGCATAAGCGATGTAAATGTTCTAGCAGCAGAAGAATTTCTATTAAGGTATCGCTGTCGATATAATCGGTACGTGATTTCCGTATTTCCACGAACTTCACCATAAACCAGTACAATCTCAATTAGTTCTATGTTCCCAAGACGTTTCAGTGTTAACGAATACACTTACATGTTACTAATAAAGAACTTATTGTAAAATCACACGTATACTAATTAAACAACAGAAACTGTTCAATAGTTTAAGAAAGTGCACAACCATTAAGTAAATCTAAATGTTTTTATTACCGGTCAAGAGAGAATATGCTCTCTTATTGCATTTCTTTTACTTCACAGGAGATACAGAAACATATTCCAACTGGACATGTGGCTTTATTTTTTTTAATAGCGGTTTTAGTTCAGAAATGATGAAAACAAATTAATTCCATGAAATAAAACACATTTTTCCTTGCACGTGGTAATAGTTTTAATAACTAAGATTTTACCGTTTTTTGATAAATTTTACTTCCACAAAGAACAACCAAATTTAATTTAATAGCAGAACCGATTTCTTTTATAAGTTTCAGTTACCCTACATGTGTATCAGTACACGGCAATAACCGACTACATTCAACTGGAATAATCTGTAACACGAGTAGGACTGGAATAAATCCACGTGATTTTATTACAAATTGAGATAAAACTTCTGACTATAAATATTGTAAATCAGAGGCTCAGAAAAGATTTTGCAAGAATCTTCTAAATTAGATTATGCCTACATCCAAGCTGTTTAATTATTTTTATTATTTTTTTACAAGTGTAGGTGTTAAGGAGGCTGAGTACGTCCATGTGGTGACGCCATACGTTCGTGATGTAGTAGTGCCTTTATGACAGTAACGACATATTATCATAAAAGTGTACATAAAACTCAATCAGGACACCTCAGTGATTTTATTATGTTTTTTAAAAAAATCCAATCAGTTCATTGTAATTTGTTGTTGTAGAAAAGTTATAAATAGGGGGCGGAATATATGCAAAGTGCATATATATGCATTTTTTGCATATTTTGTAAATTTTATAATGAAATGCATATTTTTCACAAATT
>JAHWXV010621810.1:0-13907 GCA_024586415.1 Phrixothrix hirtus | reverse complement strand
TCCCCCCCCCCCCCTGCCCTACTGCTTTGCTACTGAGCTAGATTTTGTGGCATCGTGTCAAGGAACGTGTATAAAATCTCTCGAATTTCGGTCTCTGCATTCTTAAAAAACTGCATAGGAAAAGGATATTCATTGTTGCAGTAGATTTGCTAACGAGTATCTTCTAAAATAATTCTAGCTGCTGCTTTTTCTAATCTAAAACGTTCCTCTTCAATATTTGTTTCTCTACTTTTATAACACATCAAACAGAATTGCGTGTTTTGTGTCCTTGAAAGATATGATTGACAAGTAATTTTGTAGACTTGTAATTATTATATCGTCTTTAAGTTATTATTCCATTTTATGAAGAATACACTTTTGAGTTCGTTGCTCCCCTTTGTAATTAGCAAGAATTTCATGCTAGGAAAATTGACATTTTCTTTGTTCTCACTAGGAAACGTGCGTCCTCCTACTTTCTTCGCGTTCAGGTTTTCCAGTTTGCTTCGCAGTTACTGGTATTTTTAAGTTCATGTAACAATTCAGATTATATCTTGCTTAAACAGAAGTAATATTTCTTATATTTGAAATGCGGTTTAATATATTTTGACCCCTTGTATTTATTTTCTTATTAGCATATAGTATAATTACATCAATATCACCAAGCGCCAGCTTCACACCCAACAACCGACAGGAAGTGTCCAACTTATGTCCTTTGTTTTTTCTGCGACTGGTACAAAAAAGTTACACTCAAAAACGTAAACAATTTCATTTTACACTAATTTTCGTGTTTTTTCTCTTATTTCTTAGATTCATGATATCGCAAAAAATTCTTAAAAATATCTATTCGATAGGAAATGTATTGAAATTTTTTCGTATTCTTCGTCGTTCCCGAAATATAAGAACAATGAAAAATGAGCTTCTTTGATAATATCTCCGAAACGCATCTCTGCATTTAATAGCATTTTTGTTTTTAACTTATTTACATGTCGAATGATCGTCTGAATCAATAAAGTGCCACAAAGAATTAATTCCGAAAATAATGTAACGGCTTGCTCCCATATTTGGAGTGTATAAATTAGAGAATATTTTCTTTAGTTGAAAATCATTCGATGGTAATCAGAGGCAGATTGAATAGGACGGGGGTTGAAACAAAATATTTTCAGTATACTATACAGAGTTGCTTTGAAATAGTTTCAGATATTTTAACAACCTATTGCTTATTATATTGTATTACATATTCAGAAGAATAATTAAAAAAATTAAAGTTTTAATTTCGGCACAATCGAATTAAAAAATTCTTGGAAAAGTTTTTGAGAACTTCTGATTTGCAATATTGATATGACGATGTGACGAAATCATGTACGTTTATTCTAGTCTTACTCATGTTACAGGTCTTTGCAATGCGTATTGATAAACATTGAGCGCAATTGAAATTGATAAAAAAAACTCCATTCCGATTTATTAGAAATAGATTTGGTTTTCAAATATGTTTGTTATCCAGTTTTATAGCAATAAAATCTATTAAAAAGCAGCAAACAGTTTATTACTAGAGAAAATACAACTTATTTCCTACAATCAATTTGTTCTTCCTTTTCATTATTTTTGAACTAAAAACAATCAATATCCCTTTGGAATACATTTTTGAACCTTCTGTAAACTTTAAAAGAAATTACAAACTTTTCAACTTTACGTACATAATTTGAAAGTATCTATTACCCAATTTCAGAAATGCTAAAAGAAAACTAATGCATAAAAAAACGCATTTTCTATTGATAGATAAACAACCTTTTAGATTTAAAAATAGCACAACTAAGTGCTTTACGGTAATCGCAATTCGCAATTTTTTTACGAAAATCATCTTGAAGCAACTATATTATATTTAAATTTTATTACTATTAACTGTTTGTAAATTCTTCTACCTCTGATCATTTTAATACAACTCCCGAATGTAATTTTTTAAGAACGCTTACAAATAAAAATTAGGTCATTTATTTATGTAGCAGTTCAAGAACATACTTATTAGTAAGTAAACAAAGTGCAATTTGATATGCTGTTTTAATTTTTTGTCAGGAAATACATTCGCATTTTTTCTTGAACATCTGTAACAAACTAATTGTGACAAATGTCAGTAGTTGAAAGAACGTTTTCATATGTAAAATTTTTTAAAAAGGGCTTTATGGAATTTAATAATCTCAAACTTGTGTCTTTTCTAATACATAGAGTTATCCATTGTAGTTTCATTAACTATTGCAAAACAACCGTGTATTTTTGATTAGGATATATGAAAGAACGCATATTTTTTGGTGATAGATTTATAAATAACCAGTAAAACAATAAATAAATCGTAGAGAGATCAAGTACAACAAAAAATTTCATGGTTTTTCAACAACATTGCGTTTGTAGAAGCGAGAATGGCGGTTTGGTACGCATTTTTGTTGTTGTGCTTTGTATGAAGTCTTAACATTTGCTATTTCCAGTCAATTGTTAAAGTGTCTCATTTTTTTCTAGCGAAAAAAGTAGTTCAGCCTCTAAGGATAAAATGAGAACAGATTAGTAGGTTTTGTTTATTAAAAAAGTTATTCATTTGTCATCTGTGTAAATATTGCCTAAGGCCACTGTAATTATCTTTTATTTTAAATTTAATTTTCCCAATTTACTAAACTTTATTACAGTGTAAACTTTACACCATACGAAATTCAGCTATACGTATCCAATCATATAGTGTTTAGACAAACTACTTTGCAATCAAGTGGGAATCTTTTAAAAATGCTATTTTTCTTTCAATACCAATAAATTTTGAATACATTAAGTGACAACTTTCATCTTTGTAGATGTAAATTAAATGACGCTTTTTCTAATTGAAGAAAATTGTTAGCACCTCCTTTAAAAATTTTTAATTTATCTATAAATTATTAAATAGTTTAATGATATACCTACGCATTTTATTTCTACCTGTTACCATGAGTGGCGTAGTTTCAATTATGAAAATTCTTAGTAGCAATGAATAAAGAGTTTTGCTAGTACTAGTATTTCTTATTCAATGTTGTTAGTTCCTAGTAAATACATTCTTGCAGTTTATTATAATAAATTAGCATTATTGTGAATTACGATTAAATTCTACCGTATGCAAATTGATTATAAACCCACGCGTAGTGACACATTCAGATAATTTTTTACAATAAACGTTACTTTGTGAACCGATCTATGAACCAATCCTTTAAATTCATAAATATCATTGCTCTGTTTGATCTTTGGAAATGTCACTTGCTGCAGTACTTTAAAAAAAATAATGTAGATATATTAAATTGACCTTGAATGTTATTGACAATATAAGTTTTGAGAAGAAGTCCAGGCTTTTTTTATGAACTTTGCAATTCTTGAATTTCGTTATCAAAAGATTGAATTAATAACAAATATGTCAACAACAAATAATTGAATTTAAAAAACTGACAGCGGCCCAAGTTTGGTAAAATTTGTACTAGGCTCCTTTGGACGATGTTTATATCCACTTCCCAGAACTTACGGAATATTCTAGTGCATAATTGATCCTCATTTTGAGCTTCCCATCAATTATCATAGACGTTTCTACTGCGATGGGACCAAAATTCTTCAACAAATCATGCGCAGGGAAGATTGAGAGGGATATCTTGGTTAGGAGCAAAATCGATGTTATGTCGCTCCATCAATTTTCGGTAAGTCGAGCATAATGAGGACAAGCCAGATCTCGCCAAAAAATGATTTCATCATTTTGATGATGAGTATTAATTAAATCAACCAAGGAAGACATCAATATAATGGTTAGCATTTACAATCTCCCTTCGAACTTGCCCAAAGTAAGGTTTGCTAATTCCAACTTCCAATATGGGCCAGACTAAAATTGTGGCAGGAAATTTTGCTTTTGATCTAAATTTTACGCTGTCTGGAGAGTTTTCATAGTTTGAAGTGTAGAATCCGTCGTTATTTTTATTTCGGAATTAAATAATGTAAAATATTTCTCGTCGTCCAGAATGATTACGCAATTTCTTGTGAAATGGTTTCACCTGGGTAATTCCTCGAGTTGTTCCGGCTAGTACTTGAGACATTTGCATTTTTTTTTGACATTTCACGCTAGTGCTGGCAAAAATTCATCTCACGGTTGTTTGAGTTTGTGAGTTGACACTCCTTTGCTGTCTTTAGCACTTTGCACAAGTCCATCAGCCCTAATTTGACTTAAAGTTAGAGGTTGTTCACTTTTCGACAAATTCATACAAAGTTTTTCTTCGCATTCCCTTATGGCCATAGAAATAGTTGCTGGACTAAAATTTTGGTCTCTAAATAACTACACAATCCGATGTTTTGGTAAACGCCTAACTATGCTATAAACAATTTTAGGGATATCAAGTTTATAAGACATTTTGTCATCAGAAATTTGATAATGCAAAACATAGTTATTTGACATATTCGTGACAACCCAAGTAAACTTGATTTTGCGTATAAAATTAACAGTACACCTTTTTTCAAAACCTTTGTTCCATATACACCAATACTTGAATTATTCTTGAATAAAAAAAGCGTATACCAGGTTATAGCAAAAGGAAGGATATGTATCAATATAGAGATCAACGAATGCCTCAAGGTGATCAAGTTTCAATGTATCCAGGAACCATTCCAAAGTATTTAAAAAATTTACTAAATGATAAATATTTAAGACCAAGGTTCAAGCATGAAAGGATGCCGCTGTTGCCCAACAGTTGAAGCAATACTTTCCATGTAACTATCGAAGCGTTGCTTTTGTATATAACGTATTTCACATAATACGAAATTTCTATTAGGGGGTGAAAGGAGATCATAATATGCGTAAAATTTGAAGAAATACGAATACTAATAGTCCCTTTTTTGGATAATGACGAGTCATATAACGGGTGGTAAGTGCCGATTACTAAATAAACAGTTTCGTATAATAGAGCAAACATTGTACGTGTTTCTTTTAACTTTTGAAACAAGTGCATAAAAACAAAAGTGATATACCTGTCATTAACCGATATCTAAAGATTAATATCAGTTAATAGATGCATTCGGTACAATATACGCATCAATCATATGTCGTGATCAATTATGTGTTCAGAAAAATGATGATTTATTTGTAAAATTTATTTTATTCCTTGTAAAAATACTAAAATTAACAAACAGTTAAATTTTCATCTCAATTAACATATTTTATGATAAAATAATTAGCCAATAACACATTTAACGTACCTAAAACATTCTTAAACGGGGTTTCTTCCAAAATAATATAAATTAGAGCAGTCATTGTATTAAAAAGGCACCTAAAGTATTTTTATTTTAAGTATACGATGATAATCAATTTTAGGTATGAAAATCAATGTTTAGGTGTAAAATAGCAAATTTAATAAATGACAAGGCATTAAAAGCTGCTAACCACTGAATAAGAGCAACATAATGGTGTTATGGACACGCAATTAAGTAAGTACTTAAGAAACTTCAATAATCATTGCTTAAATTGTCTTTGCATATAAACACCCTTTTTACGTATGGCGCATGTCCCAAAACAATTTATTTGTTAGTTATTAATAAATAACTTGGTCAAGATTGTTAAAATATTTTTATTTGTTCTAAATTACCTCAATTGTGAAATAGTAAACCCCTATTCAGTAATTTACTATAGTAAACGAATCGCTTTGTGCCTGTTGCGCTTATAAAACCGTAGCGCACGTTACTGTAACTTGTTACGTTAGGTAGGTCAGTTGTAATTTTATGAATGATTTAACAGTTGCAACGTTACAACATTCCAGTTTAGTTATTTAATTTAATTACTACAAACATTTTATCTCTCTTATAACTTCGAATTCATAGAAATAAATCTGATAATTATTTTATTTAAGAACGCGTGCATTATTATACATTAATCAATTAATGTAATTCTTTTATTCATTGAAGCTATTTGCATAATTTGCAATAATTAACTATTGGTTGTTCTAACAATATAACTAGTTTTGATATTTTGGAAGCCGGCTTTGGCTCGAGTCAGTCCCTGAGCGAGACATTGCGGACGTCAAAGAAAGCGGAGTAAAGAAATTCAGCCTAGCGAGCAAAACGTCATCGCGTTTCTAAACTTAATGATTTCTTATTGTTCAAAATTATGTTTATTTAACAAATCTCCGTATATCGTTTTACTTGCTAAAATTTATCCTTATTGTTA
This sequence comes from Phrixothrix hirtus, assembly GCA_024586415.1. Classification (NCBI taxonomy): domain Eukaryota; kingdom Metazoa; phylum Arthropoda; class Insecta; order Coleoptera; family Phengodidae; genus Phrixothrix; species Phrixothrix hirtus. The sequence goes on along the minus strand of JAHWXV010621810.1, from coordinate 7,729 downwards.
TTTCCTTTCTCAGCTAATAATGTGCAAAATTTTAATTGTTTTTTTTTAGAATGGGCTCAGGTCCAGTTGCAGGGAGAGGGTGGTCGGTTTTCAACGTACATTAAATTTAAGCTGAATGGTTTACTTAAATACCTTATTTTCAAAAATATCGAATCTAAATTTTTATGCAGAAGCGGGTGAGTAGCTTAGTTATTATATATCAGTGACGAGCTATTATTTGCGAGTCACAGCTGTTATCTTATCTTGTTGGTTGCCGTAAAGAAGCATTAAGGTCTTCCTTGGCTTTACTATTGAATGTTGGAGATTACATCTCTCCGTATTAAGTTACTGCGTATTGGTTATATTAAATTCATTCTGAACTTCTGGCATAGTATTTATATTAACTAATAATTAATTTCCTATGTACCATTCTGCTTCAATTCATGTAGGTGCCTGCCAAATTATTTTGGATTTTAAAAATTTTTGGGTAATTTTTCAAAATTGGGTTTTATATTTATTAATTTGACGTTCGGCAATCTAAATTCAAAAATACATCATGCTTCAATAATAATGGTTGTAATTAACGTTTTGTTAATATCGGGACTTATTATATACTTATCAATTTAATTTAAACTTTACATTTTTATAAACAGTTCACGATCAGTTGTTATTACAATCAGGCCTGAATCTCAATCTCAAAATTGACGTCATGATTTAACTTATCCACTTGTGTTATTTTTTTGTATGTTCTAATACAAAGGATCTAGGTCGCTTCCAGGTGAATTCACTCCACGCCAAATGTATTTATATCTACTACATTGCTTTTAATTTCTATTTCTTAGATTTTAGTGTTGAGCCTGACCTTGTGATATTTTACACAATTTATTCTTATTGTTACATTAAATGATTGATTATTTTTGTGTTCATTATTTATTTATGTACACAAGTGCTTCTGTCAGATATGTTAAATCTCAAGTGAATTTGCCAAGTTTAATTACATTATCACGGACTTCTGATAAAGTGCACTGGCAATTTACTTGTAATTTGACTATTAAATTAATTAATAGCTGGTGACTCCAGAGACTATTGAGCAAGCTGGAGTTAACCTCAGCCAATTTAACATCACCAGCTTTCGAGTATTCGTATTGCTTTTAATTTTACATATATAGTGGTGTCTGTATAATCTCCTTTCACCCCCTAAAAGTAATGTCATATTATTCAAAACACAATGCATACCTTGCTATGACGCAACGTAGCCGCGTCATATTTTCAGGTCCTTGTGCATGATGGAGATGAGGTAATCATCTTTTCAAACATTTCAAACATAATCAAAGATTGAGCCGCTAAAAAGAGGTGCACTGTTCCTACATTGAACTCCCAACAAATCCACGAATTTTCAGTTTTTTTTAAATATGCCTGTTGCCGATGTTCCCCTATTAGTACAACTATCAAATCTAATGCAAACAGTGCATTGGACTCCAGTACCTTTTTTAAAACAACATGGCCTTGATGTGTTAAGCGGGAATTCAAATTAACCATTCTTCAAGGGACGTTCAAGAACTATTGGAAAACAAATACTTGGCATTTTTTAAAACAATATAACAAAGACTGTCGATATTAAGGAAGCTGAACTAATAATAAGCGGCGAATTCGGTTAATAAACAAAATTCTAATTATTCATGACAATGCTACTTTGACCAAAAATTTAAATATAATTGAAAACATATGTTTCTAGATGCTTCCCTTAGATTCCGAAGTTATCTTTGAGCCACCATCACCCTCTAGATAATCGAAAAACGCATTAGCAGGCGTAATATTTTTAAATGATATATAAAATGCTGTTCTGCAAACTTTAAACGATTATAACATTTTGTGAAATCGCAAAATCTTCCTTTATACATGGTCTAGTTTCTTAAAGCACTTGCAAGTTATAATGTTTCGGTGGGGTATTGTAACACTAACTGTTATAATTTCAATCGACACTATCAAAGATAAAAATAATTGAAGTTTAGTTTACTGGCATAATATTCTTTTACTGCTATTTAACATATGTGATTCAATTCAAATATTTTATTGATCTATTTGAATAAATGGATAAAAGTGAATTATTAAGTCTAATCTCACACACATTCAAATGCGCTTTTCAACTATCAAAATAATTATAATATGGGCGTATGATAAATTCAACGTTTTAATGTCCTTATCATTTATTCGCTCTGGGACTGAGCTTGTGCCACCGAGAACATTTTTCGAGTATAATTCTAGATATATTCAAAGTAACTACCTACGGTTCTTTCCTTCCACGTTTAAAAACATCACAATGCTTTCCTTTCGAATAGCCTCGTAACAGATGTAAATTACATCATCAAAATCTTTTTATGACTGCTTGATCTGAAATGTTTTTATGGAAAATGTAGTAGGTACTGCATTTCTGCAAGTCGAGTGAGCAAAATTGATAGATGACGATATTACATATTAGGACATGGCTTCTCTTATAAGTAATTACTTTTATTCAAAATTTATGCAATTGTAATATTACTGCTTTTATTAATTGTCTAGTTTTGATCATGCACAGTATTTTTAGGATTTACACAACTTATGAAATAAAATGTTAAAAATGTGAAAATAAATTTTATACTGATTCAATCTTTGAAAAATCGTTGTGCGACCCTATTTAAGGGATTTCAGTTACATGGTGAATTTTTAGATATCAGGTTTTTGGAAATTGTTTTGTTAATTTTAGGTAAAGCATTTATGATTATCTACATCGATAATTTAGATTAAGGGGCAATCATGGTTTTAGCAGTTGTATGCTTTTATTATAATTTTTTAACCTTCATCAAATGTGTTTAGAGTAAGGGTTTCTGGAGTAACACTCGCAAATCTTATAAACACTAGATTAGGTAAAATGCAATCATCAAATATTATTAATTTTTAATAGTTTTAATTAAAATTTTTTAAAAATAATTCTGGAGTGACCTGTGGAATAATATGAATTTATGGACAATAGTTTTATCGACATTTTTTAATTAATTACGGAAGCATAATATTAAAAAAAAAGGTATTTAGTATGTTTTCATTATTACCCTTCGGTATTTAATTAAAAAATGTCGACAAAACTATTGTTCATAAATTCATACTATTCCACAGGTCACACGAAGTATTTTTTAAAAATTTTAATTGCAACCTTTAAAAATTAATAATATTTGATTATTGCATTTTGGATTGCCTAAATTAGTGTAGAGGGGCCTTAACCAATCGAAAACCTAAATATTGTAACTTTTCTGGTAATACCATTGTAACTGCAAACGATACAACTTGAATAAGCAGACTACTATTAGTTCAATCATTATTTTGACAAATAATGAGAAAAAATGATATATGTATAATGTCATATATGTTTATTAGTCGTACTAAATGGTAAATGGTATTGTTACCTGAAATGGGGAAAATCTCACAGCATACCTATTTATAGCAATGACTTACTTTCTTTGGGTTAGAGGATAGCATAGCAAGGAGAGAAAGGGAGAATAGCATGCGCGCGCATCTTACCGATTATTCTACCACCACCAGCTAGAACCGCTACCAGCAGTTGTAGTTAATAGCCGATTTTAGTTAGTGAACGCAGGTCTGTTCTTGTTTCGTAATTTTTACATAGCATTATTAATTTGTGAATTATTTTTTATAAAATGTTGTTTTAATTCGTGCATTTAGACCTACATTTTCATTTAATTTGTTTATTAGTTGTCGTTTTAATCCATATTCTAAATATTAATTAGTCATATTCAGAACAAAATTTTTATGCTTAGGAATGTAAGTTAGTAGAAATGAGTTACAAAAGTAAGATAATAAGAAAAGTGAATGTTGATTTTCAATTTGTTTGATATTCCTGCGCTGTTTGTTCTACAAGCTGAAACCGATTAATGAAAAAATCTAATATTAACGTGAAAGCTTAAAGCGCATTAGTATAAGTGTCAGATAGAGGCAAATAGGCAAGATTGCCCACTGTATAGTTAATGTTGTTTTGCAAACGATTTTGCGTCAGTGCGATAGAAGGTATTAGATACTCGCAAAAGAACAGAGGTAATGGGAAATATGTAATATGAAAGTGATTGTGCAGCCTCTCTGCAAAAAATTGTGCAAGACAATATCGAGAGCTACCAAGAGGTTCTTAAAAGTGATATAAGAACTTCTAAAGAAAGTGTAGAAAAAAACCGAGAAAAGGAGTACCCAAATTGCAATTCAAAGAGAAGTGTTTGTTCCGTGCTTGTGTAATGGATAATGATGTTATGGAGATAGAATAAGAGAGAGGGGAAGAGAGAAAGAGTGAGAGATCGGGTGAAGAAAACTGCAAAATATCGCTATAATGAGCTGTGACAGTTGGAACGTTAGAAATTAAAGGCGATATTGTTAAAGCATCAGGTAAGCGAAATGATAAATGAGGTAAAGAGGTTAATGCTCGTTTAACCGGAGTTATTGATCTAGGTACAGAAGAGGGACCATGTCCCAATTCATGGTATATAAAATTCTTTGCTTTACAAAACGAAACGAAGACCAAATCAAGGCCATCAGATCAAAGTATGGAATAAATCATGAAAGAAATATGATTATTATTTAGAAGAATGTGAGAAATGACAGTTTTCATTTAGTGTACTGGTTGTTTAAATTCACAGATATGTGTTAAGTAAGAGTAAAATTGCTCAAAAACTTAAAATAACACATTTATCTGTCTTAAAAATATGCACTATAAAATCTAAACACAAGATGATATATCTAGCAGAAGAAAAATGAATGAGGACAGCTGAGAATTGCGTGAAACGCGGCAGAGATAATACGGTGGAATATCCCTTCCTAGCATTTGAATCTGTCAAGATACAATTAGATAATGAATTTCTTTGAAGATGTAGAAAAATTGTTCCTTCTTCAACGATAACCTATTTGCAAGAAATTGTTTAGAAAAATAAAAAGGCAACTTGATTGGACATTAGCTGAACTGAACGCCGATATCTCATGAAGTAATTTCTGCAACTAGATTGCACTCGGTTTTTAACTCATTCTGTTAGATCTGGATATCTATATACACAGAAGATTTGGTTCAAAAGTGTTATAAATTATACTATACAAGTTGCGATTTTCAGCACCTTATCACGAAATTTAACGTTAAAAAGCAATAACTGTTCTTCAATAAAAGTATGTTATATGGCCAGAATTTGTTATCCAATTTATATTTGATAATGCGGATTTCAATGTTAACATAATTGATAGTGTTAACAAATTTCACAGTCGTCAAGTTTAAACCTTTCACTACAAATGAAATAAGTGAAAATAATGCGATGACAATGAAAAATTCTAAAAGAAAAAGAACAGCAAACTAGATATTGCAAAGCTTGGAACTGAAGGTCAAACTCAAACAATTACAATCCATATTCCTTCCACCTCATGATAATCTATGGATCTATGCAGAAATGTAAAATATATTTGAAATTTGAGGATAAAATAGATTCATCCAAATGTAGATAAAATTTGGAATTCACTTTATACGTTTTGTTAATCTATCACGCACTCATCATGACGCTTTTAGTCCAGTTTACATTTTTGGGCAACCACTTTATATGAAAGCAATAATGTAGTAAACCAGATTCCCAAAATGTTGTGTTACATTGGGAGTATTTCATTTATTAATGGCTTTCCGGATGTGCAGTAGATTTATATTGACTGGTAATGGCCAAAAGATTTAAGGACTTATATCTGTTGAGAAAATGTTAACCAGTCATAATTTCTCACATTCCGTTGGAGGGTAACATTTAGTCCGTTTAGCACTGGGGGAAATTATAATAAAAGGTATGATAGTGATATAGGAAAAATAGAATAATTTTTAAAATTCTTCAATGATTTTCTAGAGGTTTCATTTATACATTAACAAATGTAGAAGATATTTAATCGCTATCAATATCTTAGAAAGAATAAAATACCTATTAGTAGGTTTGGAAATGAATAGTCGAAATGGTACAATTGTAGTGTCAGTATTTTCGTTTGGTAACGCTGGTACACAAATTTATAGCACCCGAACGAAGTAAACCTTGGCAATTGCAGCTGGAAACAAACCGAAATATATTGTCCTATTCTCATGCAAATGGAAATTTTCCCTACGCAAAACCATGCCAAATATGTTTGTAAGATATGGCAAAACCAGACTAGTTTGCGTTACAAGGATACTTCACTCTACGGTAAAGTGACATATTCTGACCAGAAACGTGGACGGATATGGCTATAAATCAAACGCAGTGAGGTCGGATAGCTTAATTCATGTAGGGGGATAACTGTCAGTGTTCTAGGAAAATTGTATTAAATATGATGCAAGGCTTGGAGATTCTGTATGATGTACACCATGACCGCTCTTAGCAGGATAAAGATTCTAGAGATTCTCACAATAAAGGACAAAGAAAACATTTAGAAATTGAATTCGTACTTTACTCAAATTCAATGTTTTTCCCATCACCGGTGAATGTATTTCAATCTCAAGAAAAATTGTGGGAGATAAAAAAAAACAGTTTCTGTGATGCCTACAATGTTGAGTGTATAACATTAACCAAAAATGTGTTGGAAAATGTGGTGAACTTGCACACCCATATCAAAACCAGGTGCACACCTTAGCAATGGATATTAATTGCTCTAAAGTCGACAATTAAGTGGTTCCTTTTCTGTATCTATCAGTTTAAAGTGACAAAAGGATTTAGAACATTGTTCTGAATATATTTTTATCTTTGTTTGATGAAAATGCTACTACAAGTGAGAATTTTTGCAATACTGATGGAAGTTAGTTATTGCATCGTGTTTTGTAGTCCGCCATATGGACTTACTGAACACTTTCAAAAGTATATATATATATATATATATATTTCATATGTACAAAGACACTTTGGTGGTTACTCAGAAATGTAATACCAAGTCTGCTGAAAGATCTCGAAAATATTTCAAAAAGTTCTATTTTCAGCAAGACAAAATAGTTAGGTAAATTGATATAAAAAAGAGCAGATCTCATTGAAGCAATTTCAGCTATTATAAAGCACCAAAGGTTTGCTAAGAGGAAACCGCGGAATTCGGAATACTATACTGTGCAAATAAAGCGATCGAATTACTAAATCAAAAACGTTTTATATTTTTTAAAAAGGTGAGAGGGCGAATTGTAGGTGACCTAAAAAAATTACCGCACTTCTTACACTTCTATTTGTTATCCATACAAGGAAGATATTCCAGATGTTCGACTACTGTTTTTAATGAATTTGGAGACAACAAATATGTAAACAACAAAAATATAAGAGACGCGAATTTTTTTTTTTTCTCTAATACGATTTTATAGGGTAAAAACAATCCTCAAAGTTGAAGCTGTATGCGACCGCTTCGGCAATTCACATATAGGCAGTAGACCGATTTGAATGGACCAACTGAAAAGTAATCGCCTTCATCCCGAATAAAAGCATAATTTTTTTCAATACTTTCAACTTGTTTCAAGCGTGAAAACTACCCTTAAGAAAAATTGAAATAGGCAAATACTCTCTTTAATATAACTCGATTTATTTAGGAAAAATATACGGTGTAGAACATTTCAAATTGCAGTTTAAGTGTTTCTGCATTTTCATGAAAAATTATTTTAAATATCCATTCCAGTCCTAACCCTATGTTGACCATTGAATTGTAATTAATTGGTGTACTTATATATATATATATATATATATATATATATATATAT
>JAHWXV010621736.1:0-17379 GCA_024586415.1 Phrixothrix hirtus | reverse complement strand
TCATGGAGAATATTTTGAAAAACAATAAAATAGATTTTGTCTTTAAATGCTTGTGTTTTCAACCTTAGGCCAGAAATATAAATAGCAGCCCTCGTATTCTTAATTTTTTTTGTAGGTATTTATTTGTAAACTTTCTCTATGGCAATGTAACAATTTTCTGAATATATATTTAATTTCGTAATTTGTCCTTTGTTATTCCGTTTTAATCTTTTCCAGCAGCAAAATTGTCAATGTCGCCCTTGCAGAGAGGAACGATAATTTTCACATTTATTTGTAATATTTTACATACATTATTAAGATTCCGAACAGAAAGTTACTTTACAAAATCAGTGTCATCTTGAAAACAGCATGAAAAATAAATCTCTGAATTGTTTGGCTAATGTAGTATCAAAAGTCAAAGCCTCGGGAGAATTGGTAGTTGTAACGAAAAATATATGGTCTTTTAAGGACTGTTGAAGAGGAGGAGTTCTTTTCTATTTCCTTAAAGGATGTTTGCTTTAGTCTCCTACGCCCTATTTACTGGAGAGTGCTTAAGCCGCATTTGCATCCATATTCATTGATCATTAACAACCTCAACTGAGTAGGTACAACCGAAAAAAAAGTAATATAATGTTTTCATCCATTGTTGCTTTTAGCTTGTGAAAATCAGGCGATTTAATCTTCGAGAGGAATATTTTTAAAAAGAAGATAGTTGTAATGTGATTAAATTACCAGGCAAAATAGAAAATTTCCTTCCTCTGTTAACAGATTTATAACGTACAAGAAGGTGTCTAAATAAGTCGGTGAATGGTCTAATGTATCAGCATTCAACGCTTGAAACAAGGTTACGCGCATGCGTAGGCATGCAGAAAGGGCTGGGCCTGTCCTCTGTCCAGGATCGCGCGAGGCTCCTCGTATCGTAGTGCTGTGACTGGGATCCGTCCTTTCTGAGTTCCATTGTAATAGGGGATGAGTCTTGGTGTTACCAGTACGACTCCAAAACGAAAACACAATCAATGGAATGGCGGTCACCTTCTTCCCCGCAACAAAGAGCCGTATGCAAAAATCCAAGGTGGAAACCAAATTGGTCGCATTTTTCGACAAATAGGGAATCATCCATAAGGAATTCGTCCCTGCTGACCAAACGGTGAAAGCCGCATTCTACTTCGAGATCCTCACACGTTTGTTGAAGCGTATCCGGCGCGTTAGGCCACAGATGATTCAAATCGGAGATGGGATGTTACTGCACGACAATGCATTAGGGCATGCGAGCACCATTATACGCCAATTTTTGACTCAGCATGGCGTAACGGTTTTGGAACACCCATCCTACTCTTCAGATTTTGCTACTGCTGACTTTTTTGTTCCCTCATCTTAAGGGGATCTTGAAGGGATCACGGTTTGCGGAGGTCGAGAAGGTTCAAAAACGCGTGACAGTACTTCTAAAAGCGATTGCAAAACAAGAGTTTTACGACAATTTCCAGAAGCTATACGAACGTTGTCAAAAGTGTGTTGTATCTGGTGACGATTACTTCGAAGGTCAATAAAAGTATTTCCAATGTGCATTCTGTTTTTGTGTTTTTATTGTACTATTCACTGAATTTATTAGACACACCACGTATATTCTAAAAAAAAGGCGATAGAGGAATTTCATTAAACTTTTCTAATTTTGTCAAAAACGCATTTTTCTCCAGCTTTGCCAATAGTTAACGTATACGACTTGTTAACTGCGCGTCGTTACTAGCAAAACCTGCTCACTTGGGCGTCTATTATTTCCGATACCAGAGAAGCGATTTGTTCGCAACGAATTTCATGATTAGCAGAGTTGTTGAGTTCTGAATGTGTATTTATTTAGTGAAATTAAATGGTGTGTCTGATAAGTTATCAAATTGAAAGGAACTGCTCTTCTCGCCTCTTTTCAAACAAAATAAAACTTTTCTCCCATGTTATTTGTTTGTTATAATAAAGAAGGTAATTTTCTTCTTCAGCGCTGTAATTTAATAGTATTGTAATCCATGTTCCTTTTAGAAATATGCATTTTTACGGTTAAATATCCTGCTTGTCCATAAGTGAAAAACAATAATGGGGGACAACTTTAAATTTCTTGACAAATCGTTCATAGCTAGCCAGTTACAGTTGTTATCGACTAATAAATGTGAAGAAATACGCGGCCAAGATTTGTCCATTATAGAGGTTAATTTTGCGATGTGCTCAAGAATGGTCTTCGTGATTTGTGTTTTTAATGGTCTTCGTGATTTGTGTTTTTATATTCAATTTTCCTAGAATGGTTTGAATGAATGCGACATTAATTATGTTGCTAGATTGGCTTTTTCCCGTGTCTGGAGGGACAGCGGGCTATCTCTTGTGTTGTTTCTAATTTTGCCAACAGCGATATTGGCGTATGTTGTTGCTTGTATTCTGGCTATAGGTTGCTTGCCGTCGCACTTTATGCTTGTGGAAGGCGTCTACGTGTTTTTGCCTCATTTAAGGGTTATATGATCTTTACTGCACTTGATATATTTTGGCGATGGTTTACAACAGCTCTGAAAGTGACCGTACCGTTGACATCTGTAACAGTGTATCGTATTCTTCCGTTTAGGGATTCTACGAAAATTGAGAAAGGGCGTGGATTTCTTTTGCTTTGTTTATACATTTATCAATCACTAGTATAGTAGTGATATAGGAATCTTCATTTTGTCTCATTTGTACATGCGACTCGTAGAAATTACCGGAAAGCTTCATTTGATTTAGTCGTCTTTAATCGCATTATCGAAAATCACTTCCGGAATACTGCGGATGCTTTTTGTTGAGATATGACATACGTTACAGGTATTTGTTTGTCTTTAAAATCTCGAATGGTTGGCCTGTAACCTCCTGTCGTAGTAGTTAAGCAGCAACGTTTCTTGCTTTGACCATAATAATATTGTTATGTCGAAGTACTTTGTTTAATAACCTCTACTTTGTTTTGTCCCAACACATTGACTGATTTTTCAGGTTTTGGTGGCGGTGTCTGCAACAAATTCAATGCAATCGGTTTGTTATGTTGCGGAATTTTTTAATGCGTCAATGGCTTGTTCCCTTTTATTTTGTATTTGATTTGTTTGAAGTAAATTTTTGGGGGGACTGCATTGTTTTCCTCTTTTTTTGTCGTTGAGATTAGTCGTTTTGCGTAGATCTCGGTGCTGGGTTTCGTGGCGGCATATTTTGCTGTGATTTCTTTGAATGCAATTATTTGATTGTCCTCAGTTTTTGGCCAGTTCTTACCACATTTCTAGTCAGTAAATATCTCCTTCCGTAGGAACGTGATTCCTCACTTACGCTTCACTGACTGGTGAAAAATAAAACAATTTTTCAGTAATATCACTATACCGTGAAGACGGGAGATACTAGGCCTCCCAAAACTCAATTGTAAAAGTGGTAATGAATTCTACTACGAGACATTTTATGTCGCCCACTATTACTGACAAGAATCCGACATTGAATTTGCGGACATACTGGATATTTTTATTATAAATGTTTTTATTTGTAATTAAATCTTATCTTAAATCTCGTTTGTGTTAATATTTCAATTAAACATTAACATATTTTTATATTTTTCTTACAAAATTTGATTCCTGAAATTTACTATTATATTTTGAATATAAAACTTTTTATTGGACGATTAATATTATTTATTTGCATTTTTTAATGACTGAATTAGTAACCGGTATTAATTCATTTCACGTAATAGTAATTTTCTCTTTTAGATTGTTATTATTATAGTATGCAGTGTTTAAGGGTGAAAATAATGTTTATTCAATATGATGAAACAGTTGCAATTCGTTTTCGTCAATAAAATAATTCTACTCTAATTTGAATATAATTAGTAGCACTTTCTGCGCCCTTTAAAAGAAATACGTGAAGTGTGTTACCTCGTATATGTACTGGGAGAGGCTGTAGTTAAGAGGTTCACTAGTAAAATTAAACAAATATTAACATATTTTATCGATTCATTGCTTAAGTGAATTTTTAAGTAAAACTACTAGTAGTAGCAATTTTATTTCGTTTAGAAGTGGGTTAATTAAAAATTGAAAATTGTAATCGTTGTTTTCCAAGTACATTATTTCTATTTGGTACTATTGATAATAATAATTTTAACGGTATTGAAAAATTTGAGACAATTTAAAAAGCATTATCATCGCAATGTCTTTCTTTACCGGTGCGCACGAGAAGGTACCCACCGAACCGTTGGACATCCCAGAGTATACAGGTAAGTGCGCTGACCGCCGCCGCCTTCTTCGATGTCGAGTAGAGGGGCAAACTCGCGAGTTCGAGCTTAGCCCTTCAGTTATGCGCAGACCTCAAGGGTAGTAACATCGTGACGTTTTTTCGCCGTCTCTCACTTTCGTAATGTACGCGTATTTTCTAATTTTACAGGGTGTTTTAATAAATTGTACAGGGTGATGTTTTTATTAAAAAGAATTTGAATATGTGCGTTTCGTGTTAAGGTGGGTTTTGATCGTTAAAGATTTTATAAAGCCATGCGTGATTTTTGAGTTCATGTATTTTATATACATATAATGTATAATTTCCTGGAAATGCTGCCTATAGCAATTTTATTATAATGTATTAAAAAGTAAAAGGTGTTTTCTGTAGTGTACATTTTCTACTTTCGAAATTTTTCTAACATAAGTAATTGAAATTGTTAACTTGCTTACTAATGTTTCGACGGGATATAGATAATTGTTGTAAGTTTTTACTTAAAATCGGTGATAATAAATTAACAACGCTAACCATCCCCCCTATAATACGTTTTCAGCCCCACCTGTAATTGATTTTATTCCCGTTGTAGTACTAAATAACCCGCTTGAACTACAGTGACTTGGTAAGATGAGGATATTGAAAGGTCGATTCAATAATTGGCAGCTTAATATCTTCAATTACTAAGAAAAAACATTTAACAGAGAATGACGTTAACTGTAGTAGTTCTTTTAATATTTTTTATTCTGTTAAGCTCACGTAGCAGTGAATCATCGGGTTCTCTGTTCAAGATTTCGAACGCATAATTGCAAATGTAAGCTTTGATTGTATAATATATTACAATTGGTTTAATTTGCATTCTGTAAAGTTCAAACTTGAATTTAGTCATCGTTCAGCGACTCATAGAAATGCATTATTTAGGTGTTAATTTTTAAATTTGAAAAACTTATGGAAATAAATATAACGGTTTGCTGATATTTTTTTCTTTGCAAATTTTATAGTTTAATCCGCAGTTTTTAATTGTAAATTATGCCTAGACATTTCCTATCTCATATAACAAAATGATAACCCCATTTTTAAGCTAGCAGTTTTTTTTAATGGCTAATTGATTTGGTTGTTCGTTTATTTTCTTGGTCGGAAAAGAGAATTATACAACTGAAAATTGTTTTACTTCAGGGTGTATACGGGACTAAAATTAATTATTTTGTAGGTTTGCTTATTATTTTTAATAATTGTAAACGTTAGTTATTGCATAGTAATGATTATAAATGGAGCGTCAGCATGTAACTTCCTTTTTGCAAAATTTCTATTTTAAATATTCCACTGCATTTATTGCAATTATTCTATACTCGCTTGCAGTGCTCTATAAAATATTGTTACCAAATATCTCTTGGGAAAGAATTGTATTTACTTGTCAGAATTTAAAATGGGTTACCAATTTTTGCTATTTGGTGTGTTCCTTTATTATTAATAAATAGTTAATTGTTGCTTAAATTGGACTCAATTTAATTAAATAAATAAAATTGGTTGTTAACATTAACTGCATCAAAAAACAATTTTGAGCTTTCAAAATTATGCGACAGGAGCTACCAAGGTTAGACACAAATATTTTTTTAAGAGTAGGTAAACGAGTAAACATAGTTTTAACTTCTCTCCTTATCTACGGAAGGAAATGGTTTAGGTAGGGAACTTTTTAGTACGCTATCGTAAACAAATAATTACGTTAGACAGCTTATTCTTTGAAAAATTCTTAGTCATTAGAACAAATCACTACACTACGTGAGGTAATTATCGCAAACTTCATTATGTTACGAGACATGTTATAACGCAATTTTGGCCACAGCAAAAATTAAATTATTATAAGGATACTACTTTGTTTTGTTGAAATATTTCATGAATATGTACAAAATAACATTCGACTTAAATTCAAAAGAAAATCCCTGTTTAATATTAAACATGGGGTCCAGAAACATTTTTTGAATGAAAATAAACAGTAATCATAAAAATAGCCAGGATTATTTCGGTTATAAAACTGTCACACGACAACATAATTAGATATCTATATCACAATTCTCTTGTGTAAGAAAATATATTCGTGAAGGCATGAGACATTTGACGAATTGAAAACTTGCGAATTGTTGAAAGACGTTAAACTTGTCATTCATCCTACGTTTTAGAATTGCATAATGCTGACGCTTTAGAACGATACTATAAAATGGAACTTATGCTTTCCTTAAAATTCACAAATAAACATCTTAAGAAACACTTCAAGACGGTCAAGATTTCGTGAATCTTTCTTTAAATTGCGTTATCCTAAAAAGTAACCCACACAGTGATTGTAATTTTCAATATATTACATTTTAAATCAATTATCCTTTGTTTCTTATTGATGTTTGAAATTTGAAGAAACTACTAGAGTGTGAGTTCAAGTTGTGGTTCGTGGTCCATAAATTGATAAATTACCGTGCGTACGTTTACTGCCATTTGTATCATCCATGATGACAAATAACCAACTGCGCGCATGAGGTGTTTAATTAAACATTAACATTTGTTTGGGTATTTTGTATTAAAATTATTACTAAATTCAATCTTTACCAGGACTCGCGTTGATGGTTGGAAATTTGAGGTTGTACGAGTTGTACGAGAGAAGGCAAGCGCCTGATATAGTAAAGGTGCGTTGTCACACACGGAAAGTGCCACAAAATAAAAATGTGCCATCCTCGGAACCCAAAGATGTCATAAATTTGCGTCCGATATCAAAAGTTGAGGTATTTTACGCGTTATAACGTGACAACGCTTTATTAAATTGTTTAAATGTTTGGTAGGGTTGACGTGACGAAAACATTGAGAAATGCAGGTACTTTCTAAGATGTCTCGAAAAACTGGCTCAATGTTTTCTACTATGAAAGAAATTTGTTTTTACTTTCCAACATTATGAAATCCCTACTTTGTTAACGTATTTTGCAGATTTACCGCTGAAGTGTTTGTGTAACAAGCAATAATTGATCTAACTAAAGAAAGATGTTCCAAAGTTGTCGATAATCGTGTCTTCAAATTAGGATCGATAACTACTAGATAAAGCGAAATACTTCCATGTATATTTTTTATCTTTTTAAGTAGGTGTTTGGAACTCGACATAATTTTCTAGAACCGATTTTGCTATCGCGCTTATATTTCCAAGCCAACGAAGGAGGAATTTAGTTTTTGGGAATTCATCAAAAGACTCGTCTTCGTATTTTTCTCAATACATTTTTTGACTTCTAGGACATTTGTTCTTTTTAACTTTATTTTATAAAAAAATAAAGGCCATCTTGACTGATACCGTTTAAAACCATTCATATTATTCTGAAAGTTATTTTTTAAGGGCCAGTTTTTCAATCATAGGAATAAGAATTGCTATTCTGGAAATGTAGTTCGTAGAGTGAGAAAGCATTTTTGCCTCAAGTAATAAATTAAAAAGATATGCACAATACAGAATATCCTTTATTGATAGATTTTCGACTATTGAACAACCTGTCCCTAACAGAATAAATTATAAAACGGAAAAGTATTAAAACGATGCAAGTGACTGTACAGTTTCTGACATTAACCAGGATATTATTTGACAGTCCCAAAATGAGATCATGCATTAGCCCACGGTGTGTTAGAGCGACAACCTGACAGTTTTAGTTCAAGCTCGGTGTCGGAACATTAATTTTGTATTATGCAGATTTGAGACAATATGAACTAATATTGTTGTAGGTTGAAATAAACTAAGTTCTTGCTTTTATGAGCTTTAAATGAACAAAATAACGCATTTTAAAGATTGACACTTAAATAGTTTTTATTTCTATTCTAGTATTCGAATTCTCCACATTCTTAATTATCGACAATTTTTGTCAAGTAAAAAGTGTTTAATAATTATATAAACATTCTTGAATTAATGAGACTTCTTCAAAAGCTTTTCTCTGTATACATTTATAATGTTTTAAAATTTGAAGTTGCGCTTTAAGCTACAAACATAAAGCTTTTACTTTATGAATTGTTGCTTAAATTAAGGAATTTTTAAAAACATTCCTTTAGAAAACTGCGTTGTATGTGATTTTAAAAATTTTATGTGTTCCAGAGTAATTTTTCGTTGACCTACTTTTTATTGTTAATTGTTTGAATTAGAAGACGTTAAAGCGAGGGACCGGGAATTGTATTGCATTAATTGAATCTGTATCATCTATTTCAAAGATGTTGAACTGAAATTAAATAGCTTTTCGCTGATTTTCAACTTTGCATTAAAATATTAAGTTTTTGTAATTGTTTCTTTATTTGATCGGTTGTTCTGATTGATTTTATTATACAAGGTATACTAACAATTGGTTACTTATTTTTGTAATTACTTTCCAATCTGTTTGTCAAAGGCTAAAAAGGTTGTCTTGTCTTTTAAATCAGATCGTTTACTTATATTTTAGTTCTAAAAAATGTGTGGTATAAGGAGCCATATTTTATTTGTGAAAGGAAGGGTTAGCAAAGCTTAAACGACTAATTAAACATTTAATCTACTTACGCGAAACGTGTACTTAATTAATAATAGAACACTTCTAACACAGAATGTTATGACGTGCGTCTTTAATACTTGTTGCGCTATAGTCCTTGGAGATTTTTAATTTTTATTTAGAATTTGGTAGTTTTTAAATTTTACTCTGGTTGAATCTGGAATAGCAGCCTGGTAAGTTCAAATAGCTCAGCCTATGTAGCTTTTTTACCCTCCTTTCCCACTAGCGTCTTAAATTGCCACTGCATTAACAATTACCGTTTCAGATTATAGATTAAATGCTAACATTTGATCACACACACCGCGTAAGGCAAATTCAAAATAATTTATGGCGCGGCTTTTGTAATTTACATAAGCGTCAGAAGTGCTTTACCACATTTACATTTAAATCACTTTAAACAAGTACAGAGGGGAAAATGGTCGCATTATATATAATTTGTAAGCTGAGAATGTGACGCGAACGTGCACGTTCAGATGATAATATGGTTACGATACTCCAGTATATACGGTGTATTTTATAAGAAAATGATCAAACGTTACAGCCGGTTAGTACATCATTAAACAATCAATTTTTCTATACATTATTTTTGCTTCATATTAAAAACTTTCGAGAAATTTGCTGACGGAATGCAATAACCTTACATCGTACCCGATTTTGTCTGCCAGGCATCGGGTCTGCTCAAAATCTCATGAATGAAATGCGCATCCGATGTATAAGTGGTAGTCGCGCAATGTGAAATGTCTAATTTATTTTAATCTATCATTAATTGATTCGATTTTTATCGAATCCGGTGTGTGACATAAAATCGTATAACGTGAAATCAACCTAACTTATGAAATTTTTCATTTTTGAATTATCAAACAATTTATTCTAGTGCGCTTGCAAATAATTTCTTTTTTGGACATGAATTGTTTCGACAACTAAGCATTCCTTTGAAATCTGAATGAGATCGTTTTTCATGGTTAGAACTCGTTACCTATTTACAGAAATTTTATTATATTATAATTAAAACGTCAAAGGCAAATTAAATCAAGTTTAATATCGAAAACCGTAGATTGTTGAAGTTCATGTAACATTAACAGCTTAAACGTAAATTAAATAATATCAGATAAATTGTTTAATTATCAAAAAACGAAATAAGTTGTTTCATTTTTAAAACCATTTAGAGCACATTATTATCAACGTTTGTGATCTCTGCAGTAGTGTTACATGTAATAAACGAAGGACAGGATTCCATGCGATTTGCATTAATGAAGCTTTCACGTAACATCCTACGTTCTTTTCTGAAAACATGTAGCAAAATTTTTCAAATTTCAATTCCGGTTAAAAGTTTGTATTAAGATGTTTTGTTACTTATGTTGTTGCTAATGTACCTTTAGCGTGTTTGATCATATTTTTATCATATATCTTGGTTTACGTATATGTAAATGAAAATATGTTTTCTGATGAATTTTTCTCCTTATATACAAGGTGATTTTAAATTTCACTGACAAACTTTAACAAACAATACTGTAGAGGCCTAATCACGTTCATTAACAACAAAACATAATATAGAACACTTTCTTGGAAAAAATGAAAATGTAGACTTTTAAGTACTGCGGGAAAATGGGAATAGAAATAAATACCTCCGGTCAAATTCTACGTGTCGTAAATGCATAACATCTTACTTTAATATCAAATTACCGAACATGCATGTTTGCTTCGTGCGTACACACTAATCTAATCCAATATAGGTCATTGATATCAATGATTTATAATTTTATTCGTTTGTAGACAAATATTTGACATTTAATTTTAATCACGTTTAATTACACGAAAGATAATATCCAGATTGCTATAAGAAACATAATTTTATATTTCTTTTTTTTTGAAACATTTTAATTTTTAAAATTCGTAAAAAGTTCTAAATGATATTACATTGTTATGACATTCTTCTGTTACCTGCAGGTCTTATAAACACAAAATCGAAGCACTTGAACTGAATTTGCTCCGTATATTACAATTCAGAATCAAAGAATATTTTTCTTAACCTTTCCCAACTTTAGATAAAATTAATACATGAGAACTGAAGCACTTACCTTTTTAGAAGAAATGTTCAAAATATTTGCATAATTCGCGTAAACATTGGAAGCTGTCAGTTAGCACAACGCTGAGCATACAAACGAAGGGCTATTCTAGTATTCCGGCCCGCTTTTTGTAAAATGAAACAATATCTGCCATTTCGATATTGGTTAATCTATCCATTATTTACACAAACACAATATTAAACTTAAAATTAAATGTAATTACAGTAATAAGCACATAAAATTAAAAGTTATTACACTTTGGTAACCAAAAACATAGACACTATTATTCAAAAGTGTGTGATAAAACAAACATTCTTTAAGATTACATACAACTTTGTAAATGAACGCTTTATTTACATTTACTATTTTAGAATAGCGTAGCATCTTGCGTCACATATTTATGATTTTTTCACTTAAAACGACAGCTTCAGCTATTCTGCTATTGCATGGGATTTTTGAAGCATTATTTTAAAAGCGTTTTGTGTAAAGACAACAAGGAACTTTTGAAAAATAATTTTCCTTTTGATTTTGAACTATCCCCGTATTCATGACCCAAGTTTGTCGGTGAATTTTTAAAATCACCTGGTATATATGCATAGGGATGCAGTGATATACTTATTTGAGCAACATTCCACAATTTTTACACATCATCAAATGCAAAAACCAAAAACAAACGGTTTAAATCAAATTTTATAAATTCGCCAAAAATGTTTATTCTAATATTTTTAATATTTTTAATATTAAACAGTTTAGGGTGTTCGAATATTCAATTTCGATTTGATAACTTTATTAAATTCATAGTTATAAGTTGGTTCCTGAGAGAATAATTGAGAAATTATTATCGGCGATTAAGACCTAGATGTGATTAACACAGGTTGCGAGATTCCAGAATATTTCCGTGTAAATTGATATTTCTCCTGTGCCTATAGTATCTTCTACTAAAATTATAAGTATTAAATTTTATTTGGGTTTTATGATGTTTTTTTGTCATTACACACTTCTCACGTATGAAATAATTTGGAGCGAATAGTCCATAGACGCGCCAGAAATTTTGAATGGCTTTTAATATTAAAGTATTCTCCCTTTCATAAATTTGAATTTATTTTTACTCTTGCAATTAAGGATTCACGCTGCGGCCAGTTATTTTCGACTATATTTTATCAGCATACTGCAAACAAAATGAAAATAAAGTCGGCGTCTCTGTGAAGACATTAAAATACTCCTGACATGGTTGGATGCGTTACAAAGCCTTAATATTTGTCGTGCTTGAGGGATTGCAGATTACGTAAATACACATCGTGGTTTGGATAATGAAAGTTATTTAAGAAGTTTCATTACAGGGCATTTTTATTTTATATATGAGCCGATTTAAGGGTCATTATTCTATGGAACGTTCTGAAAATTTCAGTTTTTAATAAATACAATTTAATTAATAATGCTTCAGTATAGGCTTGTATGTTTTTGTAGTTTTGGACAAAAGTGTCGGAATAAGATGGTTTTCAAAATGCGCCCATCCTAATTAAATTTAGATTGAATATTAAGAGTAGATCGACGTATTCTATCAGCTTCTTGGAACTATATCTTAATTATATCCCGAAATTCTGACGTAGCTAGAATCAGAACAATCGTAGTTAATTGAATGCCGCATTTGTTTCCCACTTTTAATTATTGACAACAAAGATGTTCTCATTAACTCGAATTTAGAATTAAAGTTCGCTTAAATGACACGCTATAAATATGTTTTTTAGTTCAGAAGGTTATTATTAAGTTCGTAGTAAGTTGATATTAGTAGAAAATGATAACGCTCCTTAAGTAAATTGTGGCGGGTTTGTCTTATCAAATTTCCGGCCCTGCGCGACCTGAGGAAAGTGCGGCTTCTATATTTTTGATAAAATTTATGTCGTACTTCCGTCTTTTATACATATTGCTTTTTTCTTGTTAATATTTTAGGTATAATTAAATTTTAGTGTAAGGTTAAACTTATTTAAGAAAATGTGTATCGTTGGATCCGGCTGTTTAATCAAATTTTCAATTAATAACCTGTTGAGATTAGTGACTCATTTATAAAATTTTTCTCGAGTAATCTGATCGTGAATTGTGTAGGAAGCTGTCGATGTAGGGATATGTGTGTACTCCAAACTAATTTAGGTATATTTTGCGTTGGGTCTGAAAGTTTTAATCTCACAGCCGCCTAAAACTTTCACGAGTTTCAACAGTTTCAGGCAAATGCTGTGCTCGTTCATTCAAATGACATTGATCTAGGAAAAGCTAAAAATCAGCAGCTTTGGTATTTAAAATTCATGAAGTAGCGTACTGATCCTCCCATTAATCGAAGTTGTAGATGTATGAGTTGGGCATTTTCCTGTTCGATAGTATAATTTCGGTTACAAATAGTTGTTTGCAATTAATTAACCTATATTTATTTAGTTCTGAATGTGTTTGTTTCTCAATTATGGATGTTCTCGATTATGATGTTAGATAAATAATGTGGTTGTTTAAGACACGCCAAAGATGAATAAACTTATTGCCTATTGTAACTATTTTTAGGGAATTTGTGTAGGAATCTTGGAATAAAATTGTATAATTAATTATATTTATTAAGTACTTGAACCATCTAATTCTGTATAAATGCTTTTAAAAGCTTTCTTGCCAATCCTCTTAATAGAATTGAAGCACTGATATTAGTTTAGATTATTTAAATCGTTTATTAATTATTCAACTTTGACAAGATTGCCTTAAAGCATTGCACTTTCAAGAAAAAAAATTCGATTTTTGCAAGCTAAACGTGCTTAAATGATCTAAATTCCGAGATTTTCTAAGATTATTGACATTTATTACCTGCGAACAAAATATTCACCAGAGAAACGTTAAATTCACTGCTACGCGCGCTTGAGTCATAAATAAAGGGTAATTTATTTGATTTGGTTTTGCAGAATCGAACGTATGCCCAATCTGTGATATTTGGAAGTATAGAACGTGATGCCGTGAAACTAAGCAACCCTAACAATTCATTCTAAAGTGCCGAATAATTGTCCCAAGTGTCTTTTATCAGCAAATAACGAAGTTAGTGTTGTTTTTACGTGAACATAAATGCGAAATTTCTATTATTTTTAACAAAAAATATATGTAAAGTGAACTGATATGTAAAAGTTCTTATTTATGGTAAATATTTTTGACGAGCAGCAAATAACAAAGTTAGTGGATTTTATTTTAAGTATAAACTTGGAAAAATATTTTATATTTTCATTAAACGGTCGTTAACGGAAAATATATTAAAAGCCTTTTAAATTTCTGTGATATGGTTTCTTTTTGGTGAGTGCGCGCTTCCGTTCAACTACGAAATGGTGGTTTTACAAGAAAGCGGGTCGCCTATTCAGGCGCCAGCTGCACTTTTGGATCCTTTGGATTATAGACAAACTCAAGCTTGTTTGAAGATGCTACCGAAGCGATACATAAGTATGCATCATTGGTTGAGTCCCATTTGCCCGAAGGAACTTAAATCACAACTTGTAAGTTATTAATTTTTAACATGCAATCTTTATTAGTATTATCAGAAATAAAAAGCTAAACGTACCAATTTTCATAGCAACTTTTCCTGCAGTATTATTACACTAAAAATGATAAAACGAAACAATAATAAAAGTTTCAGATATTTAATACAAATTATAGTGAAATTTTGCATTGTTTCAAAATAATAACCTTCGATTATAAATCAACGTAACAAACTATTAGTATTTTGTAGCAATTTACTCAGTTATCCGTGGAGTAATTTAAATAATTGGGATTTAATTGTTAGTAACGTAACAAACCTTAATAAATGAAAGGCCGAAGGTGTGTCATATCTTTTTATATTGATTTTCTTTTTATAGCTGCATGACTCAAAAGAATTCTAGCCTTCCCAAATAAAATTTTGACGATAACGCGTGTACAGAAATTTAATATGAAAGGTAAAAACACAGAAAATAGTAAACAATTGTTGTTACTTCGCGTCTTTCTCTATTGATTTTTACTTATTAGCTTTAGGCATTGGTCTCCCTATCAAAATGTTAACCAGCTTTAACATAATAATTTTCCACATATATGTATTGACAAATAAAAAATACTAACATTTCTCAAGGAGCTCCTTAAATCATCATATTTACTCGTCAAATTGCTTAAAAATTGAACGAATAACAAAAGTTATGAAATAAAAATGACTCTTGGCATGTAGAAATTGTTTCAGATAAAAAGTACTCGATGGCGTTATAAATAGTTAGATGATTGCATGAAAATTTTATAATGTACAAGTAACTGTCGTCAATGTGTACTTCTTATGTGAAATAATTTCTAGTCGTGTATATTTTTGTCCTTCGTGAACCCATTTTGAATTTTGTTTTGTTTGACAAATACCGTCGTTAAATTAACACAGCAGCGAAAATGTTCTGAATAACAAGTTTAAAATAATTCAAAATGAATATTTTGAAAAAAAAAGTTGTGTGCTTAGAATATATCATAAAAGAATGACTTGACGGCGTGACAAGTAGCTATACTTGCCTTCGGCAATAAAATGCAATGATTAGGTAGTTAAGCTTACAATACGTTAAAAACTATATTGTCGTTTAACCTTGTGCAAAGTGTGAATAAATGTGAAAAATAAAATAGGTAAAATAGAAAGACTTCCTATGCCTCAATTTTAGTAGCAATTAAAATATAAAAATCGGGGATGCATAAATGTGTAAATGTTTCAACAAGTATTGAATAATCTATTATAACACAACTGCAGAAGTGACATTTTTAAAAACGAGCATGAACGTTGCACTAAGAGTGAGAGCGAGTGCTGCAATCAGTTTCCTTTTCCGAAAGCGCATCAAATATTATTATTCTTTCTATAAAAGGGCAACATGCTCAAAGTTAGAAAATTTTTTAAATATAAACTTCAAAATTATAAATACAAACATTAGAAATTGTATTATCAAGTTGTTATTAATTAAATAATTAGTTTTTTAGTTGTTTTTATTTAGCATGTGCTATGATATAGTCTGTAACAAGTTTTAAATGTAGTATATTGTATGCGAGTGAAGATTTTTCACACGTGCTATAGGCGAGTGGGGACGCTTCCATGAGAGTAGAATAGCCATGTCAAGCGCGTTACAGGCCATACATTTCGTACAATTACAAATTATACGCAATTTGAATTTAGAAAAGTACAGCTTTCTGTGATTGTAGCAAAAGAGCGCAGACATTTTCACGCATTGCTACTGAATCTAATTGCATTACGACTCGTGTGACAAACTCACCACTCATGCATTGTTACAAATATATTATTCCTCAAAATCCTACTTAAACTGTACTTTCGTAACAAAATGCATTTTCTTTTTCCTAATGAAATATAAACCCCGATTTCTTCTGTATGAAAGTCACCAAGAAAGCGAAAACAAATTCTGTTTATATGAAAACAAATAGTCCGAAACAACGTTATTTGGTATCATACGAGCGTGGCATAAAAGTTTTCAAAATAGAAATAAAATAATCTCTTTACAACGAAAATCTGATCTTGTTTTTTAGTCAATATATAATTATGCTCTTCGGCTAGCATCTCAATCATCTTCTTAGATCTCCTTTTATCTACCCACTTCTTCAATAAAGTGAACTACTTTAACACTTTACCAATAGTATATCCATTAGTTTTTGCACTTTCGAAAAATTTGAAATCAAAAAGGTCGAAAAATTAAAATTGCATGACTTTGAAATTGACAGTTCATTAGATTTATTAATGTATCTATACTTCACGGCAAATGCTATTTGAATTTAATTTACGAAGCGCTATAGAAATGCTTTCAGCAATATGTAATTTTGATTGGTTAATTTCTGTTACTGCCGTGGTGAGCGGGATTAAATTTAGTGCATCTCCCTTGGGACTAAAGTAAAATTTTAGTCGCTTGAGATTAAAAGTTACACTTTAGTCACGGAAACAAGTGACTAAAAGTGGCATTTTAGTCCCGAAAGTGCAAAATATGTGTACTTTGTTTAGCCTAATTTAACTGCTGTTAAAATCAAACTTCGTATCAAACACCTTCAGCATTATAGTGTGTTGAGATGACGCTCTTTTATCGAATCGAAATCGTATGATTTTAGGAATACATTTTCAGACGACATAAAAAGGTCTTTTATTTTCTCTTTTTGGTATCCGGTGATATAAATTAATTGTCAAAAACAGTGTTAGTGTCAATTTCTGCATCTGTAATTTCTTTAATTTAAGGAAGCTTGCGTCAAACTGAACATATTTAAAAATAATTCAAAAAGGTTTTTCTCTTTGCAAACATTTTATACACAAAGAGTATCTTCTTATGATATAATTTTCAAGATATACGTTTTAATAAAAAATAACACTAAATAATTAACAACATAAAACACAAAATGCTACCTAATTGGGATGCTCAGATCTGTACGTCTTTTATACGTTATTTATAATTCGTATTTTGTTAGCGATTTTTAAGGTAGAAACACACATAACCGGGACGTGCCCGGACCGAAGCAGTGCCGTTACTCCGTGGAAAAATTGCACCATTGAATTAAACGCGATCGAGACA
>JAHWXV010621712.1:0-12223 GCA_024586415.1 Phrixothrix hirtus | reverse complement strand
TATATATATATATATATATATATATATATATATATATATATATATATATATATATATATATTGTAAAATTTTTTATAGCTCGTTGTAGTGCAATTGGTATTGTTTGGGCTAAAATGAAGTAACGTGCCTGAGTGTAGTTTAGTTTAAAATTAAACGTACGGAAAATAGCTATAGGAACCATCGGGAAATATATTGTACAATGAATCATCATAAATGTATTACCACTTTCAAATTTAAATCACTTAGAATAACTGAAATGGAGGGAAAGGTTGCGTTGAACATAAAATACGAGGGTTGTTTCATAATTGAGATAAGTGAAGCATAAATCATATCACTGTGGACTAAAACCTGATTTTGTCCATTTCTCCATTCTTCGGACAAGCAAATACCAAATTTCAGCCGGATACGCTGTGTAAATTTTGTTTAAAAACTCCCTTGTGAAGCCATCGCGGTAACGCCCCTACCACATATTTACAACTGGAATGACGAAAATTCATAAGTTCAAGTCGATATTGTTGCAGATCCTTTCTACTGTCTCCCGCAAATACTATGAAACATACTGAACTAAAATTTGGCATTTTTTTGTCTGAAGAATGAAAAATAGGAAAAAATGTTGTTGTTATATCTTAATTAGCAGATGTAGTTATGATACTTGGTAAAGTTCGGCTAGAGCTTCCTACGAGCATTAAATATTCATATAGGAACTTCTTATCTAATAATTCAGCAGGATTTCTGTATATGCCTGGTAACAGTTGAAATAAAATACTTCTGTCAAATTATTACGAAAAAGTTAAGAAAGGTCGAGTGTGATCAGTATATAGATAGGTAACAGCATTTTTAAAACTTCTTTTTTGGATTTGCTTATCAATAGTATAACTTTCTTACGATCTCTAGCTAAGTTTTCTCTGTACCAGATGAGTAGGTGACATTAGATTTTATACAATTAAATGTCAAACCAAATAAAAATCTTCTTAATAGCCACAAAAAGGTAAGGTTAGGCTTGGAGAATTACAAGAAAATGGAAAATTTATTCGCGCACTGAAAATAAATGTTTAGTGCAGTGTAACTGTTGAAGCTGATAGCTGTTATCTACTGTAGCTGTTGTGCATCGTAAATAGATGTTACAATCATCTAATAGCTTTCATGGATATCAAAAATTCATTTAACACCATTCGGCATTTGGATATCCCCAAATAGCGCCACGAGTGGGGTTGTCAAGGGTACCCCACTTTGTTTATATGAAATTTATTAAACAATCGCAATTATGAGTACGAGTAATCAACCCTTTGTCGGAACCCCATTTCTTTCAAATGGAACACAGAGCTCACATTTTGTGACGTTTCGAATCGTAATGAAAGGTACACGGGGAAGACAAAGAATTTACATTCTGCTCGGTGATAGCTCGGTCGTGCGAGGCGGGTTCTACTGATGTCCTCAGTAATTCGGAAGGCTCTGTTCGTCTGGCTTCTCGGTCGGTATATCTGTGAAATAATTATTTACCGAGGGACGTCCTTTGCTAAAATGAAGTCGCTCGGACTTCGGTCATGAAACGAACTTCGGTAATATTTAATTGATGATCGTTTCGGTTTTCGGCGGTATTAAAAAGAAAGGTAGTAATAATAATTTATTTACAAAATCAAACGGAAATTGGAACAGCGTATTTACACAAATGAAATCAAAATTATAATAGCTCAAAATGAAAATAAAATAAATATAGTTTTTTGATAGCAGACAGATGGATTAATTACAATCATTTATGTATGCATGAAAAGTTAGCTTTTGTATGAGATTTATGCGGCTGTTAATATTTGATGTCGTGGCGTTGATGCAAGTTACCGGCGCGGCGTGTTCTGTCTCGGTTAAGTTCTGGGTTCCTGCTATGTTTGAGCACGAAAGTCGGTAGTATGCTTCGAGATCTGAGCACGGGCGCGTCGCTCTTGGCGGCTGCCGTGTACGTAGTTTATACAGGGGACGGATATCTGGTGCGGTGGCGTTAGCGTATACTCGCGACTTCTCTTGTCACTCAGTATCGCTACGCGTCAACATATTTGGCGTCGTTTGCAGATCGCTACATATCAACTCATCTGAAAATGACGGAATATTTTATATGACGAATAATCTTGGTATAGCGTAGTTGTGCGTCCGCTATCAATACAACTCAATGCACAACGATGTTGACTGGCGCTTAGCATCGGGCACAAATTGTTACAGAGCAACTTGTTTGTGGTCAACCCAAAGTCGGTTCTGTTGCAGGTTCGGCAGCGGTAATACCAGGGATACTCAGTTACGGAGATGCCTGAGGTTATATTGTTCTACACTTCGGTCTGTCTTCGTTACAGAGCAACATGAAATAGAGTGCCGTTCTAGAGTTTGTATATATAATAGATCTCTAGCATGCGGCACTTTTTAACGGATTATTAATTTGAATGGTATTCACGATTTTAGCAGTCTTGGCGAATCCAAAAGACGTCACGTGAACATCATTGCAAAATGTAATAACAAAATAGCTTGACTTTACAGAAAAGCTTTTACGGTTTATGCGCGAGGCAATATCCCATATTGAGTCTCATACGAAGACTAATTTTCAATTCGCAAAAGCGTCTTATTTATAGTTAAATTTATATTCGCGTTCTTTATTCAGCGAATATGGATTTTGACGGTTTTCTCCGTCTGTTATCTAAACAATTCGGATAACAAATATATTTGCTTTTACCAAATCGTCGCACGACGTGACGCAATATTACGCAATAGTATTTAACTAGTTTTCACTAATTAATTAATATTTAAATCATCTGAGATTGTTGCTTATGTTAATTATTTTTGTTATCAAAACAATCTTGATTGATTTCAGACGGTAAACGGTGATTTATGCGTCAGGTTGTGCAATCTTCTTTCATTTGCAATTAAATTAAAACTGTGGACTCGCGCACGGTATTTAACACTTCCTTAAAGTTTGTTTTGTCTTTAATGAAGTCTTAATTGTTACAATTCCGGAATCACTAATATAGCGCAAATACGTAGAATTCTTGGAATACCATTAGATCGGGTTTCGCGATATTACTACATTTCCATGGGAAACGTTCACTTTGAGTGCTATTCTTCTGTTAGTTGCTACCAACAAGATGTTAGCTGCAATTGATCATTCAGTATGTTGCAGTGCATACGCAGATGACATCATTCTTTTCAGTGTTGATAAATAGACACAGGCTATCCAAGAGCCACTTCAAACTGCGCTTTCATGTGTCGTGAGCAATATTGAAGAACAAAATTGAAGTATGCGCTTGAGTAAGACAAACGTTATGCATTTTTAGTGTAAACGAAGCAAGTATATTAATCTTCCAGTATTCCTATTTACCAGCCAGCTGATAGAAAATGTGGAAATTTTCCGTTGTTTAGACGAAGTAATGGATAAAGATTTAATATGGAAGCCTCATATTGATTATCTTTCAATGAAATGTAGCTCAACATTAAATGTTATGAAATGCTTGTCCCGCATAAGCAGATAGAGAAGTCCCTCTTTGGCTATCTAACGCGCTATTCCTGTCTAAGCTGGACTATGGCTGTGTAGCATATTCACCTACCAAACCATCTCGTTTAATTTCAATACAGTGACATTCGTTACTGGCGGTTTTCGTACACGTGCGGTAGATACAGATTTGGAGCCCTCAGATCGAAAATGAAAACGACCCACCGCAAATAACCGATTGCGGCATCACTCTCGACCTAATCAGAGGCTCTTGCACCTCATTCAAAGTAACGTGTGTCATGAATATTATGCTATGCAGGCTGTGAGACAATTTTTTTGCTACCGATCGGCACCAGTATTCCAGATGTCGGGTATTGACGAAAAATGGCTTGTTACATTAACTGAGATATAAGTGTAATCGAGTCTTTCGGGCAATATTGGTTAAGTACAAACCTTGTCAAGTCCTTTACAAGGATCGTTCCAAATCTAAGCATGGTGCTGGTTATGGTGTGGTACATAATGATATAGTTATCAAATCTACACTTTCTTTCTGTGCCAGGCTATGATTATGTATACTGTAATCATATTTTGTGTCAATCTGGAAAATTCTGTATTTCTAATATGCACCAATTCTCTTTCATTACTCAACAGACTGTAGCATTAGAAATATTCAGCTGATTTGTCACGCTTTATACATTCGCAAAAAAATCGGTTAAGTTAATTTGAACGCCGAATCATGTTAAAATTACGGGCAACAAACAAGCGTACAATTAGATCAACTATTGTAGCAACTAACATTGTCGGAATCCCTGGAATCCAGGGACAGGTTAAAACTCAAATAGAACAGGAATTTCAAACCCGATAGATGCACAGCAATACTTTTCTGAAAAAATTTGTAGTGACAGTCGGTGAGTGACTACAGCCTGTTGAGAAGAGAGCAAACTGTGCTATTCCGAGTATATTGTAGGTATACACCCTTAACTCACTTATAACGATTAAGGGGCGCGTAGCGTCCGTCTGGCGAAACATGTAATTATCCCTTCAGTATCTACCCTCTCGAGAGTTTCCATTCGAATAACTCCTTCGGGTTCTTGACATTACTGCGTTATTATTTTTTTGAAGAACACTGGTCATATCACCAAATATGATGGCATTTGTAAAAATCGGCAAGCCGATGTGGCAAAAAATAACTTTTGGACTCCATATTGTGATGAACCTCCATTATTGAAAAATAATTTATTTAATTAATTACAAGTTTAGCTTGCCGAAAATGATATTATTTTCCTTAAGATGTATAATTATTTCAGGCCGTGTGCACTATTTAAATTATTGTTTATAATCAGTTTCTGAAATATTTTGCCACGTTATATATCAATAAAAACTGTTTGCTAAAAATTTCCGTATGATGATAACCGCTTAACTACTACAAATTTCATTCGTATGTATAACGTATGTATAACGTTGCGTGTGCTCTGTTTATTGAAGACAGATTAACGAATTTAATCCTCCATAAAGCCGAATTTTTGCCATAAAATTACTTATCTGAAAGAATGTAATGAAGGTGTTTAGTTCAGCAGTTCATCCGAATTATTTTGATTGAAACGTTCGAGTTCTTAATTGTTAAAGAGTTACTCTGAGTTCGTATTTAATGAAAAGGCTTCTGAGTCTTTAGTGCAGAAAGAGGTTCCCTGAATTCTTTATAAAGTGAGAACTATCAAAAGCTTTGCGCTTATAACATTTTTGTTATAGAGGTATTTACGTATATAATTGTACTGATTTATATGCATATACTTTAAAGGCCACAAATTTAAGCGACATAGAAGACTTTATCATTATTCTTTTATTTGAAACTTCTATTCTTGATAAAAGTTGGCGCTTAGTCTAAAATTAAAAACTCATATTTCTGATTTTGCCATGTCCGTACAATTTCGTAATAAAGGACTGAGAACTAAATTTTTTATAAGAGTAAAATTGCAGGATATCGTATAAAAAAGTTTTATATTAAATATTTTCTTATTATTTAAACCTGTATTTAGATTTGAAGTTTAGTTGAAGGATGATGGATTATTTTTAAAAGTTGGGGCATTTTTAAATATTTTCATATACAGGGTGAGCCAATATCAGTCCCCATATGTATTATGCATTGAAAAATGGGACAAAAATCAAGAATACTAAAATCCCAAAAGCGAAGCCGTTTTAAAGTAAAATTGGAAAGAAACATTAACATTTTATAATCCTTCATTTATTTTTATCAAATTGAAATACAAACAAATAACCTAAAATATCAGAAACAACGAAAACAAAACATCTAATTCCTTAATAAATTTTTAAAATTGTTATCATTTTCATTAATACACGCGCGTAACCTATTACTAAAGTTCCTGGCAACAGAAATGAAATTATCATTTATGTCTGGGATTGCTGTGTGAATCTGGGTAATAAGTCATCCACTCCAGCAGGCACAGTTAAACAAACTTTTTTTTTAGGTATTCTCACAGTCAAAAATATATTGGAGTTAAGTCAGGAGACTGTGGTGGATGCGCTATCGGTCCACCCCGACCAATCCATTTATTAAGAAAATGGTTATTCAAAATTTCCCGTACTTGTAACATATCATGTGCAGGCGCTCCATCGTGTTGGACAAACATTGTTGCGCGTTGTTGTAAAGGAATATCCTCTAATAGATCTGGCAAAGTATTCTCGCAAAGATTTCTGTAATTTTCACCGTTCAGTATTCTTGGTAGAAAATATGAACCGAAGATCCTTTTTCTCAAAATACCAATCCAAACATGATTCCGTCGACGTACAGTATTAGAATTCGCATAGTGCCAATAATGAAGGTTGTGGTGATTGAAAACTCTTTGCTGGTTGAAATGAGTTTGATCGATAAACAAAACATTACGGAAAAAATTCTGGATGGCGTTGAATTTTGCATAATGACCATGTGCAAAAATCTACTCTTAAAATGTCACATCCGGAGTACAGCATTTAAACAGACTGTAACGTGTATGGGTACAAGTTGTGCCTTCGAAGACATCTGGAACAACAAACGTGTGCTAGTGGTGGGATTATTCTCAACATCCTGCAATAACTGCTCCTCCTATAGCCATGTAAGTCTTTGAGGTGGACCGACATACAAAGAACGTTTTGGAGCAATGCATGCTGTCTATCCAACACGTGTTTCGACATTGTGAATTGTTTTGTGATCGGGATGATGGCGGTTCAGAAATCCCTCTCTGTACAAACTCTCGGCAGCACGGGTGTTATCATTACAAGCGTCTAAAACTTTTAACATATCGACATATTCTATATTAGTATACCCTGTCATTTTGAATATAAAAATACCTTTGAAATAAATAATACAAATCATGTAAACGTCAAAACCAAAAGCGAATAAACGTCAAAGACAAGTGGCCAATTGTTTTTGTTTCAAGTTATTTGTTTTGTATTTAAATGTGTAGAATATAAACGAAAGATTATAAAATATTAATGTTTTATTCCAATATTACTTTAAAACGGCTTCACTTTCGGGATTTGAGTAATCTTGATTTTTGTCTTATTTTTCATTGTAAAATACATGTCCGAGCGCTGGCGAGAATAGCCGAGAACATTAAGTAATCCATTTAATACAATGCACATATATTTGCTTTCTTTTAGGATACGTTTGATGCCAAGGAGCGAGTGTAAGGTGAGGTGAGCAAAGACTGAGGGACGATGGCCATACTGCGAAAATTCAAAAACTACTGCACGCGTAATGCAACGTGTGTGGGCGTATTACAATGATAGAGTAACGATCCACCGTTGTCCACAAAGCTGGATATTTCTGTCACACATTCTCATGAAATGTTTCAAACTTTGCAAATACATTGTTCGATTGACCACCTATTTAGGGGACGAGTATCTTATGGAAAATGCCTCAAGCCTAGAAAACCAGATCAATATGATTTTTACACTTGTCGTGCGATTCTTGGTCTTGTAGGGTTTGGCACCTTCATTGGCTTAAAGGTAGCTTCATTTCTTGGTCATGGCTATACCATTACCCTTATTTCGATAATGAAAGGAGATCACGATTTTTATCCTTTGCATTCCGTCAATAATGTTGCCTGAATAAGTGTTTGTGCTACCTTTTATAGCAGCGCCCTACTTGAAGGGCGTGTTGTTCATGGCCCCGCCCCGAACATCGCCAGGATGCTCGGGAGTCGGACAATGAACCTCGTGATGCCTTCGTCAAAGGTGGAGGCGCCTTTTTCCGCTTCCATCACGATGATTGCGCCTTTAATGAGTTTTTCGGTATTTATATGCGAGAGCGTGAACGTTGGGCTGCTTGGGTTTGTGTTGGCTGGTACAGATGCGGCTTCTCTCTCTGCCTCCGCGTAGGAGCGAGCTCCTACGATTGTTGCCGGTCGCCTTGTACCTGTCCCCTGCACCTTTGGGAACGGGAGTTTTGGGAACACCCTGTAATTTGCGATGTGTCCGCCACCGCAGTTGATGCATATCGCTAGTGTTTTGCGTATTTTTTGGCATTCGATGTTGTGGTGCCCTCCAGCGCACTTCACACACATTATAAGATTCCCCTCCGGCCGTTCTTTGGAGATTATACTCTTACCTTCAGGTGCATAACCTCCATCAAGCTGTACACTTACTTCCTGCGGGTGACTTGGCCAGCTCTACTACGACCAGCGGAATAGGCGTTTTGGTCTTTCCGCTTCTTATTCTCTTGACCTTTTGGATCGGCAGACCTTTTCTCCGCAGGTCTTTCTGGATTTCATTTTCTTCTAGAGTTTCAGGCAGTCCCCTGACCACCACTCTCAATGGCTTTTCTTGTGCCAGCAGATAACTGTGGTATTGGAACTGTCTGGAATCGAACATTTTTACTATTTTTCTGTAGTCTTCTATTTCTGCTGGCTGAATTTCTATTCCCAAAGCGGTATAGGTTGCTGCTTTGGGTATGATGTTTTCCGTGAATTCCTTCATCACTGTCGTCCATGCTTCCTTTCTGCGCAGCACAATTGGTGGTATTCCTCGTGACTTTACCATCCTCGGCTGTGTAGTTTCGCGGATGGGCTCTTCTTCCTCCTCCACTTCTGACAAAACTTCGTAGCGGTTTCCTACCTGGATCTTTTGGGCGGGACTACCGGGTTTTTTGCGTTGTCTAGTTTAGATTTTTGTTTTCTACCTTTTTGCAAAATGAAGCCATCTGAATTTGAGTTTTTGTTGGTGGTAGTTGCGGCGTCGTCTTCATCGAGGGAGCACTTCATGGAGTCGATGAGTAGTTGGGCCGCTTGTTCTGCGCTTGTAGATGGCGTAGGTGCAGAAACTTCACTACTGCAGTGATTTTCCTTGTCACGGGTCGTAGAGACTATATTTTTCCTGCGTTTTTGCGCCTTTGGTCAAGTGTTTAGGCATTTCTCCAGCTTTTCGTCTGTTTTCTGCAGCTTTCGCTGCAGCTTTGTTCTTCCTGCATCTTCGCAAGTTGCTCTTGGAGTGATAGGCAATCCATGTTGTTTTTAATTAATAATTAATTAATTACTAATTTTCTGTTAGCCGCAGTTCTGTTTGTACTATACGCGACCCGCCGTTACAAAGTTAAAGGGGCCTAAGGTATAGCACAAGTAGAATTTAGAAAAAACAACAGCTGTTAGCAAACACGTCTGAATGCTGGTGCGCCATGGCTATAGCACCAGGTTTAGTTGTTGGTGATGACTGTGCTGAAGAAGTCCAGATCACTTTGCAATAACCCTTTCAAATCATTGCATACGTTTGTTAGACTGTGTTTTGTTTCTCCGACAACAAGCAGGGAATACATTTCTAAAATACGCTTCGTGTTCAAGTTCTGAGTCAAAATTTTCTTACGTGATTCTAATTCACACCATTCTTATTTGCTAATTCATCAGTGTTTATTCGACGATCTTTATTGAATTGAATATGACAAATTCAATTTGTTACCTATTAGCGATCATGTTAATGTGGACTATATAAATGCTTACTACTGATCTTTGTGTAAATATTCATGACATGACGGCACGCCATTACTGTAATAGTAATTAATATAAATGTAACACTTTTGCAATTATAATTAAGTACCTATGAGGACTATCCCAAAACTATCCGACCTTCTTTCATATCTTTGCGCCTGACAATTGTAGCGCCTTCTGCCGGGTACGAGTATCAACAGTAAAGCTTTAAGAACTCCCTAGATGCTGCAGTGTTTGTCGGAACACCATAGTTCACGTACAGCATGCGTTTGTTTACAAGGGGTTGTTTACGTTTGTCGTATTTTACTATTGTAGAAAATGACAGAAATATCGGAGCAACGAATTTGCATCAAATTTTGCGTAAAACTCGAAAAGAGTTGTACGGAGACCATCGCAATGATGAAGGCGGCATTTGGGGACGAGTGTATGAGAAAAACATAAATAAAAGAGTGGTATAAGCGGTTCAAAGATGACCGAACATCTGTTGATAGAAACCCACTTTCTGGGCGGCCTTCGACGACAACAACACCGTCTAATATCGAATGTGTGCGACTTGCGATCAACGAAGACCGTCAATTGACTGTGCCAGAACTAGAATGTGACCTTGGAATACCGAAAACTAGCGTTTGGAAGATGTTAACTGGAAATTTGCAAATAGTTCGCGTGTGTGCAAAATTCATTCCGAAATTGCTAACGATGGAGCAGAAACACCTTTGTTCAATTCCCGACCAAGCGAACTTCTTAAATATGTTTTTACGTTTTTAAAAAATATTTTTCAATTATAATGTTCTGTCCTGAACTACTTAGTAACATAAGTGACATTTTAGTTTTCTAGGCAAAGAATAGTTCTGGTTGTATTGGAGAAGAGCATTGGAAACTATTATACATTAAGATCTTGAACGACGAACCCTGCGCCAGGACTGACATCTGTGTTGAACAAATTTTGTCTGCTAATCAAATTAGTGTCAGCTACATAAAAAACTATTTGCACACATCTATCATATTTCTTATTATAGGGCATTCTACAGTCATATAATGAAACTTCACAGATAGATAGGCATGATAAATAAGTACAATTTTTAAGTTTTATCTTTTCCGTAAACCAATAGTTTTTGAGAAAATCAAGAAGAACATGAATGCAAGTCAATAAAGATCTATTCATAGACGGTTGCATCAGGTTACATTCTAGTTCAATTTTCTTATTAATGGTTACATCATTATCGTGAATTTGTAAAGTAAATAATCATAATTTTGAATGAATGCATTAAAAACGTAATAAATGGAGACACATTGTTACATAAGTCTACTTTTATGGAAGTTTTAAATATTATTCAAATAACAAATAAATATGTTTTAAAACTAAATACAGTAACTGTATTTATAGGTTGTTAGCTTTATTACAGTAAATCTATACTAGGTACTTTAAGCAATCATGTCAAATGTCAGAAAATAGGATCTTTCCTCACGATTTTCTTTCACGCATACAGAATTCATATATAAATAGCCCTACGTACTTTGCTGAAAACATCAGTTTATATTTTCGGAAACATTTTATTTACTTTACTCCGTGAATGTGTTCCCCAAGTTTAATTATAAATTTGCGAAGCACCTTGTATAAACATAACTGTAGATCGAAATCGTGTATTATTTGAAATTTGAAATAAAATGCAAGTTGTAGAGATTAATACTAAAATGTAAAAATGAAAGTTGTAAAGATTAGCGGAGATCACCAGAATCAAATCAGTTACAGTGTATTTAGTTACGTGAATTATTATAAGATCGTCCTTTTATTTCATATACGTGATTAGCGACGTTAAGTAATTTTTAAATGTAAATCTTTATCAAAAGCTTGAACCTCATGATTATGTCTAATGATAACCTAATTTGTGGTAGAGCGATCGATTAGTTCAAACTTCGAAAATGAATTCACAGAACGAAAATTACACAGCATTTGTAAGCTTTAAACGTCCAGTCTCTAGGGTATTCTAAACTTTGAGGATTTATATAAAGCTTCTTTAAGGCTTACAGTGTGTTGTCGATTTTACAACGTTCCGAGGATCTTGACTAAGACTGGCTTTGTTTAAATTAAATGGCAAGAGGATGTAAAATTTTTGTTGAAGTTATAAGATATAAATATTAGTTTGAAAGTCCTTTGGTTCCTACCACTTTAAATTACTTAATCCCATAATTTAGAGTGTTTGTCGTATAATTTAAATCAGTTACCTTTTTAAGTCTTTAAAGTTTAAAGTATAGGAAGCGTTGAGGTAGAATTCAAATCAAGAAACTTGGAAACTTAAATTAAATTTTATGAAGATGAACCTAAAACTTCTGTTATGCTAGCATACTTACAAATTATTACCTTTTGTTTATTTAAATATTGTTTTGGCCCAGTATTCTCCATAACTTTTGTGTAAGATATTAAGCAAAATGTATAAAATTTTACAAGATTAAAAATAATCATAACTCGAATTCAATAAACTAAACCAGACAAGACAAAGACCTTAAATTCTTTAAAAATTTAGTCAAAATTACTTGTTATAATTTTGAAATTCTAGAACTTTAAACATTTTTGTATATACGCCAATTTTGCTCTGATTAAGGGTACAATCCATCCCTGAAACAGCCATTTATAATTAAATATTCTCCTGTTCTTATTAAAGTAACACATTCCACATTTTAAATTTGTGGTAAAACTATAAATAAATAATATTTATACGAATCGTACGTCAATTAATATATATATATATATATATATATATATATATATATATATATATATATA
>JAHWXV010621690.1:0-11939 GCA_024586415.1 Phrixothrix hirtus | reverse complement strand
TTTTATGAACTGATGGAAGAAAAATAATTCCTTTGTTCAATCAAAAATTCAATTTTTGTAAATTATGCGTTAATTTTGCCGCTGAGTGTATATATATATACATTTGTAAACCTATCTAATTAAAAATTAGATAAACTACTAATAATGTATTTAGTTAAAATAAGTTAAGTTAATTGTATGTAACAAATAAGACGCCGCCATTTCAAATATGAACATGTAGCAAATTTCAACTACAAAGTGACCATAAAGCGCAAGAATGAAATAGAAAACAAAGTACGCGAGTGAAATAAAGATACCGCTTATGAAAGTAGTAGATAAAGAGCAACGCAAGTACGCTTGGGGAACTTCGGTTTCAACCGAGCAGCGAGCTAGACACTCTGGTGTCAACCTCCAACCAATTCACTTCGCATTTGATCACCAGGAGAGATACTCCGCCTGCCGCAGCGAAGCGACGTGACGCTCTAGATCCGAGCGCGATATAATAAGCATTGAAGCACGCTCTCCTATCGGGGCGCGCTTTATGAATCAACCTTTGATTTAAAATATATAACTGAACCGGTGAACCTAATTTACGCTTGAAAATTGTAAAGCCCCCTTGCCATCGCTGACGAGATCTAAGTGCCAGGGCAGCGGAGATCGTCACCGAAGGACAATCACGACCCTTCAGCTAAACAGTTGCGAGGGCGACAGTGAAGCTGAAGGCTAGTAAAAACCGCCGCCGTTGGCCGTGCGCTGTCTGCCTTGTTCTAGCGTCACAGTTGCCCATAGAACTTGATGAAAGAACCCGATAGACCCGCAGGTAATGCTCGTAAACGCTTCCTTCAGTTGCGAGGGCGACAGAAAGTTGCATTGAAAGGTATACCGACCGCAACGGATTGCGGTATCAAGAGCGCAGCAAATCCACCAGGGCAACAGCGTTGATACGAGACCCGTTCTTAGACAACTTCCAAGTGCATCCTAGCATTCTCTAAAAGCCTGTAGAAATTAATTATTAATGGTTGAACGCTCTTTTATGAGAAGCGCTAAACGATTATTATCATTGACTGTCATCCGTCCGTCGCTAAAATTTAACATTAGCTGAAACAAACCGATTGACGTTAACAATAACTAAACACATTAATTGTTTGAGCTTTACGAATTGAACCAATATTTAATTACCGTTGTTATAGAATAACTAATCTTTATTTCATTTTGTACATATTTATTTTAGCATTAGAGAACGCGTAGCTAATTATTTTGAATATTCCATCATTGTTTCGTACACATTTATTCTGAACTTTTAAGACTCATATTGTAAATTTTACAATTTTACAGCATCGGCGAGTCGATATAGCCTCACGTAAAGATTGCTGCAAAATTTAATTACAAAATAACTTGACTTTACAGAAAAGCTTTTACGGTCTAACGCGGTTATACATTGACCAATATCCCGTGTTGAGCCCCACACAAAGACTATCTTTTGCTATGCAAAAGCATCTTATTTATAGTTACATCCATATTCTCGTTCTTTATTCAGCGAATGTGGATTTCGATAGTTTCCTCTGTCTACTATCTAATCAATTTGGATAACAATACATTTGCTTTAAACAAATTGTTGCATGATATAGTGCAATGTTGCGTAATTATATTTAATTACTTTTCTTTAATTAATTAATATTTAAATTATTTGAGATTGTTGCTATGTTAATTATTTCGGTTATCATTACAATCTCGATTAATTTCGGCCAGTAAACGGTGATTTATTTCTTGTGTCATGTTATACAATTTTACCTAATTAACTTATAGCTTATTTTATACAAGATTTTATTGGTTCATCGATTCAGTCTAGAAGAACTGTCGATGGACAGTTATTATTTAAACAATTCTTTTGTCTGAAATAAGTTAAAGCTACGCACTCCCGCACGGTATTTATTTGACACCTTCTTAAAGTTTATCTTTATTCAAGTCTTAATTATTACACTTCCGAAATCACTAATATTGCGAATACATGAGAATTCTCGGAATTCAATTAGATCGAGTTTCGCGATATTACTACGGTTCCACGGGAAACGTCCCACTGCTAAACTCAGAGACGTGTTTAATATAACAAAAATACTAAGAGTGGAATAGCATATACCCCAGTTTACCGACACCGGGTTATATATTTTATTTGCTAGATGTCCTTGCATGTATCAAATTGAAATAACTAACATTTATTTATCATGTATGGTTTTATCGATCTTAAACAGTAATTTGGTAATTTGCTTTTCATAGGAATTTCATTTAATATATTTACAGTTATTCCTTAGTAATGTTTTAATACTTATTATATTATTTAATCATCTAATAATTAATTATTGTTTAATTCTATCTGTTATTTCATTTATTTGACCTGTTTATTCGGTCGCTTTAATTAATTTAACTATACCATTTCAAATTCTATTCATTTAATTTATTAAATTTTTTGTTAAGAGAACGCCTTAATAAGTGGGGATACGTATACTGGTAAATTTACCAACTGTTAGATTAAGCTAGCAGATCTAGAGGGCATATAGTGCGTTATTTCCGTATAAAATTAACAAAAAAGTAGAATTAGTATCGTTTTTCGATACTTGGATAGTAACCTATAGAGGTCAGGATTTATGTTTTTAGATCGCTAATTTCGTACGTGATTATGGTCGTGTTAGATCATTCAATAATAGTAAGTGTTTATTGTGTGATTTATTGTTTAGAATGTTTGTGTTGTGTGATATTATAACTGTGACTTTAGAGTGTTTTGGTTGGAAAATTATTTAGCTAAATATTATTCGCTATTATATCGCTATATTTTTCTAGTGGCAAATAGGTAAGTACGTTTTCGGTTATACAAATTGCAAAATCGACAGTAGGATTCAAAATAATGTAATTTAAATAAATGCTACCGGATTATTTATAAACTTTGAAATTATTAATTGTTGAAAATTGGAAGTATATACCTACATATAAATGCGTGTAAAAGCTAAACGCAAGTGTCATTCTTGACATACTACCTACATATTTTATATTTAGAATACCTAGAATTATTATTTTTTTTGTTTCAGATTGTTATTTAGTTATCAGGACATTTAAATTTTATTTACTGCAATGTTTTAATATTGCTAAGTAGTAATTTTGTTATTTAGAAATATCTGAAATCATTTTTGTTTTTATTATAGATTTTTATTTGGTAGGTGTACAATATATAAATAAATATAAATATAAATCTTTTAAAATATAAATCTTTTTATTAGTGATACATAATTTGTTTCAAATACTTGTAATGACTATTGTTTTTTGTTATAGATCTTGTAGTTGTGTTAGTTTAATTGATAGAGAGGATTTTTTGGTTTTGGAGGCTTCCCATAAGTAGAATTTTTCATGTAAGTTTACTTTTTGTTCGTTAAATTTTAAATATCATGGTTAAAACACTTATTGCCACAGGAGCATGTCAAATATTTCTCACAAGCATATAAAAACTACTCTGATTGAAGATTTACACAATATACATTTCTTTCTGAAACAAATTTATGATATACTTGTAACAAAATTAATATTTGCGTTGATAATTGTAGAAGTGTTAAAATAATGAATGGGTCGAAGTTCTAAGAGGCATAGAAAACGAAATAAGAGTATGATACAAGTATGGAACTCTGTTACAAAGACCTCCGAAAATGTTTGATGATGGTATATTATGTGATTATTCTAACATCTCTGAACAATTAGAACAATTCAGTTTACCAGGAACTTTACGAGTGATGGAATTGCAATCAAATTCAATTGCATTAAATTTCGCAAATGAAAATAACGAGTAAGTTGTTTAATATTTCTTTATATTGGTAGTGGTCACTTTAAATTTTTTATAGCTCTGATTTACTTGACGTTCAGGATGCTGAGCTGTTACTAAAGAATAATCCACTGCGGTGCCATAAAACATATACAGCTAAATCCCATAAAAGACAGAATACATGCAAATCATTTATTTGAAGTGGCATAATTTCATCAAACGAATACACAGACACCATGAATTATCCATTGGAATGTGAAAATTTTGAAAAAAAGCCATTACCGATTATTGGTAACCGGATTGTTGATCTTGGTTATGTTTGCGCATACCATAAAGTGTATGTATGCAATGAAAAAAAGAAGCAGCAAGATCTCGCTAGCACAATTACCTTTAAATGTACAATTTGCACTGAAATTTATCAGTTTGAAACTGAAAACCCCAGTAAAGTAGTGTCACCAATTAATTATGGAGCTGTTTGGGAAATATTAGCTACTGGTAGTTATATACCACCAATGTCCAGTAATTTGTTGTATCATATAGAAAATAATATAGGAAAATAATGGAAAACTCCTTTGTGGAAATTGTTAGAGGATGCAGGTCTTAGAGAAAAGGAAAATGCTATAGAAAGTGACAACTATGTCTTGGATAACTGTTTATGTGGATGGGTCATGGAGTAAAAGTTCCTATGGCACAAATTTCACTTCTTTATCAGTAATGGTAGGAATTATTGGCAAATATACCGGCGAATTATTGTTTATCGCCGTCAATAATAAATTTTGCTCAATTTGGTCTCGAGCAAGAATAAAAATATGACAGCAAGGGAGCATGTATGCTATAAAAACTGGCTAGCATCAGCATCAGCTATGGAATCAGACATGGCTGTAGAAGGAATTTGTTCTAGTGAAGTAATGCACAAAATACGCTATTTGAAATTCGTGGCTGATGGTGATGCAAATGTATTTGCTAAAATAAAGGAAAGAGTACCATACGGACAGCATGTCCGTAAAATTGAGTGCACAAATCATGCAATAAAGAATTATGGGAAACATTAGAAAAATTTAAGCTGACACGCACATTAATTTAAAGGGACGTAAATTACTCTCAGAAAAAAAATCAAACTTACAAAACGAGCTAAAGCATCCATTTAAGAGCATTTCAAACAAGAAAATTCAAATGTGTAATTGTTGCAGGACTTAAAAAGCAATATACATCACATATTTGGAGATCATGCTGGTTGTACACGTTTTGCAATGATATTGGCAAAGAAACCAAAAATGAAGTTCCCGAATTAAAAGCTTCTGGTATGTTTGAACATCTATATGGTAAGTGTTGTATATTTGAAATATATTCAGCTGGAAACCATTTTTAATTTTTAGATGTTCAAAATTTGTTGGTACGAAAGGCGCACTCTTTAATTAAAAATGAAAATAACAATCGTGTAGAACGACTCATGAATATTGTGACTTCATTTAATATGGGCAAAAGATTGAATCTTATTCAGAGCTGATCGTATGAATGACGAGTTTATGGTGCAAGATTAAGATTCAATAAATCTTTTAACTGGCACAGAAGTCCATAGAAGAGGTATGTTAGGAGCAGTCCAGGACAATATTTCAAGACCTATATGAACAAGCAGTCATTAAAATGGTGCAAAGCGAAAAGTCGGCTATTTGCAAAAGAAGTTAGTTAGACAAGTAAGAATGTCAATGATGTATCAATGAGTAATACAGCATATGGTGTCAATGCTGATGAAC
The DNA here is from genome assembly GCA_024586415.1 of Phrixothrix hirtus. Classification (NCBI taxonomy): domain Eukaryota; kingdom Metazoa; phylum Arthropoda; class Insecta; order Coleoptera; family Phengodidae; genus Phrixothrix; species Phrixothrix hirtus. The sequence continues at coordinate 6,404 of JAHWXV010621690.1, read as the reverse complement.
TTGAAGAAGCCATCGAAATTGAATTTATCATGCTGGAAGCTGAACTGGAAACACAGAAGCTGAATGTACTAATATTAGTCAGTAGTAAAATAAGTTATTGTAATTATAATATTTTTATATAATATGTGAAAGAGAAAAGCGACTGACAGCTTCCTTATGCGGTATAGTCATTAAAAGAAGGGCACATACTCCATGCCACAACATCGTAAAAGCAACGAAATATGGTTTAGTTAATAAATCAGTTGCGTTACAAAAATTTACTGATCAAACTAATCTTAAGGTGCACAAGAGTGGACTTTGGATTAATGAGACTCATGGCTTCTTAGGTGCTTCGCCCGATGGTATGTTTATAAAGAAAACTAGAAAACCATTCTCATTGTTCTATTTATGTTTAATAGGTGATAATGCAGTTGTTGAAATAAAATGCATTTATTTATGCCTCAGCCTCTCAGTGCAATAGTTTGGAAGAACTCATTCAACATTTAAGTATAAAATTTGTTTACAGTACGCCAAAGAAGGCATTACATTAAAAAAACAACATTATTATTATCAAGTAAATGATAAACGTATTTATTAGTCATTGCTTATAACACAAGTGTTTTTCTAATTCAAGATACAGGGTCAACTGAAAATTACACAAAGGGAAAAATGTTATTTTGTTATATATGAGAACGATACAATTCCCTTGTTTATAGAAGAAATTTACCGAAATATACAGGTTTGGGAAGAGAAAATGCTGCTAATGTTGACGAAGTTTTATGCACATTGTTATAGCTCCTGAAATAGTTCGAGGTTGTTTAAGAAAGCACAAAAAGTGTTTAGATCCACCATACATTGCAATAGCAATAGAACTGTATCAAGAGAAGAACTATGATATTCAAGCAAAATAATAACATGTATTTTTACATAGGCTTCACTTGTAAGGGAAGTTTCATTTTGATGATTCGTAAAGAGTTATTTCCCCAAAAATCTTGAAACCATAATTATTATTTTTAGGTATGCATGATTATCGAAATAACAATGTACATATATTTAGTCAGCACATTCCATTTTTCAAAACTTCTAAATGTTTTATGTATGCGTAATTTTATATTTATAGATTACCTAAATAAAGTTTTAATAAACTGTACATAATTCTTTAATTTTTAGTCAGTGACATGATCTTCGACGAAGTTTTCATAAATTAAATTATTTTTGGCTATTTAGCTTCAAAAAAAGGCAGAGGAACTTCCATTGCAAATTTTATTAGGTGATAGCCTTTCTATCTTTCCTCACAGTAGGCTGATATAATTGAAGGAAAAATAATTACAAACACTTCTTATGGACAATACTATGTTGTAATTATTTTTACAAATTTTACAATCAAAACAATTTATTTTATTTTTCCAGTTAAATATAAAGATTGACCTACCTTTAAATTTTTCAAATTTAAAGGTAACTTCCAAAGAAAATGTGATGGATGCTACAAAACAATATGCCTTATTATTGTAGGTTGTAATTGTTTCCCTAAAAAGTAAATAGTTTTTTGTTCAGCTTTTTGTATAAAGGTTTCTGTAGGAATTAAAGTCCAATTTTTTTTCAATTATTGGATGGCATATTTATAGCTGAAAAGAATTGCATATAAAATTATATGCCCAGTCATGCAACCAAAAATTACTAAATATTTCACCCTTTCCCAATAATTCTTAGTTAATGACTGTACAAACCAGTCATATATTAGGTTTAACAATTTCATTTTCTATAACTCAAAAAGACTTTTTTTAATTTTTCATTGATATTATTTTAATATTTTAGGAATTTTAACTTGTAGGCACATTTTCTGAATAAGAAAAAACAAAAAAAGAAATTACAAATTGTTTATTAACCTAGAAAAAAATTGTGGGGACGTAGCAAACAGGTAAATACAAATAAAATTAGATAATTTTGGAAACTAAATTAAATACATTCTACAAAGTACATATTATAACGAAACTAGTCAATTGTTTTACAATTTTTATTTATATTCACTCAAATTCTACAAGTAACTATGTACACTAATTTATTTTAAATATTTAATTATTTATTTTACCATCCACCAGCAGCAAACATTTATTTATAATTCTATTTATTTATATTTATATTTATATCAGTAATGCATAGTATAAGATTCTAAGAAAAACTCCTCTAAGAGAACTCAATTCGCTGCTTATATAGGAAAGATAAATTCTAGAAACAATAAGAATAGAATATTCGAGAATATTACTCATAATAATGATGTATGCTATGATTCATTGCTGACCTAATTGAATTGATAGACATAAATTACTGGAATAAGTCATTTGCTGATTACATCACCTATTTTATTATAAAGAAAACATTTTGGATGATTCTAGAATTTTCCATTTACTGTTTCTAATTTTTGTTACAATATGCTATAAATAAAAACTGAATTATATTCTAGATATAATCCTCATTAGACTTTAAAAACTTTCCAAGGTCTTTTAGTTTATTAGATGCACCCACAAATTATGTGCTATTATTAGAATAAATGCCTTTTGGAAGACCGCGTCTCGAAGTAAAACATGGCAGACAAGCCAACAAATTTTCTGTGGTCATGTCAAGGACAACTTCTAAATGGATGACCTTTGTACAAAAACAAAAAAATACGCAAATATATCATTTAATTAATTTTGAACCCCTTCCCTTTTTATTAGGGATATGAAAGAGACGATAAATTTAATTGGCTACATAATATATGAAAGCCAATAATGCAGAAGGATTTTATTTAGAAAAAGATCTATATTATCGTCAGCTACTGCACAATAGCCACACTTTATGCATATCCGGGTGGTTATTTTTTATTAGTATTTTCATTTTCATGACAGGAAAACATAACTTTTACATCAATTTCTTGAAATATTCAAATGGTATTTAACAGTGTTATATAATTGTGTCATGGCCTTATGTTAAACTACCTATTAGTCAAATTTATGTTAAAAAAATTTACAAAATTACTTAAATTTAACAGGTATGTACATGGTTATTCTTTAGTATTCTACCTAAACATTACATCATTATACTGTTAAATTCGTGTTACTATGGGAAAAATCATGAATATTGTCAATTCTTTGGGTATTATTTCAAAAACCTATGTTTTAATAAAACAATGTTTTTTGATTGTGGTGCCATCTGTGATCTCATCCAATTGTAAGCCCCCTCTTAACGCTTCGTTGGATTAATTCTACCCAAATCTATTATTGTCTGTTTCATTAATTTCTTTTACAAAAATGTAGGACAAAGAACAGACAATAATATGTAATCCAAGGATTCGTTACACTGTAAACACATCTAAATTCGTTAGGTTTGAGCACTGTTGAAATATTCGTATAACGCAGCCTTACTTATTGCGTGCTGATGTAGCCATGTGGTAACAGGCATTTTCAAATTTAAATTAGTTTTTCTGGATGAATTCTTTTAAATAATATGTATATTTTATGGCATGAGTTAACTTTAATTCGTACTCTGAATATTTGTGCAGACGCCGTGTGCTTTCTTTTCACTTGTCCCGTAATACGCCTTATATGCCTATTAATTACTGCTAAATTTCTTTTGGTGCCATTTGGGTTCTCGAAATAATTCATTCAAGGGAGTGCTTCCAGAAATATCCTTAACCCCACTATTTGGACACCTTTTCCTTCTAATGACAGTCGTTATCAGGAAGATCCAAGTTGTTACCATAAGTGTATCTTCCTCATTGATATCCCTGTCTCACGTAGACGTCAGCTGAAATATACAAAATATTTTTTGACACTGTCTTTATTAATAAAAAGGCCAGTAATCCTTTCTCATAAATATATTTTGTCGCTTCCTGAATTTATTGATGGTGTCATCAATCTTAGTACTTAAATTCGCGATTATTTCCAATTTTTTAAAATTAAATTGCAACCTAGGTTTGAGAATATAATTTTACCAATTATTAATTGCTATCTCATTTAAACGTATACTGCATATTTTTAGTTACCAAATATAGGTCACTTAAGTGATTTAATTGTGTAAGAATCATTTACGAATCCGTTTTCTAATAATTTTACATTTTAATAATTTCATATTAAATTACAAATTGTTAGAGATACTGCTTGCAACGCGGAACTTTAGAATTCTTAATATATTTTAAAAGGTTAATCTTTTGATCTTTTCTTCTTGCAAGTTGTATAAGTTGAATTCAAAAGTACTCCACTTCATTCCTTAGAATTTTTATTATATACGTAACGATGACCAAGATTGGGACTATTTTGTCCTATAAAAATTGCCATTTTTCTACTGCAGTAATAAAATCATAATTATCATTATTTCTAAATAAACTCTTCTCGACGTTTATTTAGGATATAGAATATTTATGTTTAAAAGCAACTACCCTGTGCAGTTCTTTTATTGGTGCACTTTAGACAGTTCAGTTTTATTTCTTATATTAAATTCACATGTACGTATGTTAAATTCAACTTTCAATAATAAATGAAACTTTGCCTAAGGATTCCAGTAGTTCCTAAGCATAAGACATTTCATTGTATACACCTTTTACATTACGATTAGTTATGAAGTTACATCGTTAACAATTAACTTTTAGAATGTTTGATAGTCACATAATATTAATTTAAAATAAAATGTTGGGAAGTGGATTTTAGTAATGAGTATAAGTTACATGTGTTATTTTATTTGTATTTGTATAAAGATCTCTTGAACTATAAATGTTTTGAATATTAATTATTCAATTTTAATTTTTTTATTCAATACAGCTGATATGGTTTTCGTATTTGGGCCGTTAGTGTTCCAACAAGTGTTTTTAGGTACTATAAATAAGTTGTGCTCCTCTTGCTCTATGCCTTTTCATCCTCATTGAAAACGTCATCACAACTTATATCCTACTCTTCGTTTATCTGAAACAGTCGGAAGCACTTGCCTACAGCTTACTCATCAGCTCGAAATTGACTGAAACTAGTGATTCCCGCATTATTTGAGCATCATTGCCGTCTTTACACACGACGCACTCCACTGTCTAGTAGTTGACCTTCATTTACCTGATTTCATGCTGTACATGTCGTAGATCAATTTCAACACGTGATGCGTTTTCGTTTTATTGTGTGAAAGCAGCATTTTTACCGAAATGCGTACTAATCAAAAGCATGTTGTAAGTGTCCATCGAACCCTATATATGTAAAAATGTACTATAAAAACCTATTCAATCTTTCTCGTGTATTTTCTTTAAATACTAAGATAATTTCGTAAACATCGAATTAAACAATTTAAATTGCGAACTTCGGGTTCTTTTATTTATCAACAAAAAGAAATGTGTTAGAATTTCTGAATAATTGCTTCTTGTAACGATTGGCTGACTTTTTGGCACCGTTTGACTGCCTTGAGATTAACGACGAATGGCTTTTAACTGGATAAGCAAAATATAATATTCTGAGCCTTCAATGTTAGAGTGGTTACCAGAATAAGCTAAATAAAAAATATGTGCTCATTTTGTCCTTATTACAACAAAAAAGGGGAAAATTTCTCGACAATTGAAATTCGATACTAGAAAAAGGTTGAGTATGTGGTTGCTGTGAAATTGACATCCAGATTCTACAAAAGGCATTTATGGTATAATACGAGTGTAATAAATTTTATTAACGCAAATATCGAATAAGTTCGTCTAAATTCTAGTAGACAATAGTTGAAACTATGAGGCAATTGGAATTTCTGCATCCGGAACTCTCAGTCATTAAAACAAACAAACGAAAATAATAACTGTAACATATAGAATTAAATTGCTATTGTGATGTTGTAAGTCACTCGGCTAATTTTAAATTTAAAAGGGGTGCAGTGTGATCATTTCTATTTCTACTGACAAAGTAATTTCCGGTTATCATTTTCTTATCTTTGTTTAGTCTCAAAGAGTACCAGCTACACTAGTTATATGGATCATAAGTATTTGTATCTGCTTGTGCATTTCTTGCAAAGGTGATTATCAACTTCAACCATTTTTGTAAGATAAATATGCATGATAATTGCGAACTTTCACTAGATCATATAACCTTACTGGTATAATAAAATAATTAAAAAGTTAAACGGTAGATGTAAAATTAACATCGTAACAATCTTTTAAAAATGAAGATAAAACTAAAAGCTGAGACAGGATCTATGCTTGAACTACTACAAGAAATCTCTTGACCTAGTTGTGCCTAATTAGAATAGTGTCACAACTAGTACATAGATCCTTTCAATATATGTAAGCACTGATCAGCGGTTAAAAGTTGTTACTATGAAATTAAAAACTTCACTCACAAGGGAACACAGGGAAGTGTCCCACGCCGATTTAAATGAAACTTGGTGGGTTTGTAGACTGATGCAGTGTAAGAACAACAGTATCTGTCATAGATGCT
>JAHWXV010621524.1:0-13093 GCA_024586415.1 Phrixothrix hirtus | reverse complement strand
TAAACAACATTCACAAAAATTTGATTTATATTTTTGAGGATAATTTCATATAAGTAAAGTGTTACGTGGTGTACGAATACTTATTTCGCTCACTGTATATACGTGTCATTTATCAAATATATCATAAGTTATAAGACAGCTGTCAAAGTTTCAGCCAAATACGTTGCGTCCTTTGCCCTTTACAATTATTTAATGTAAACGTGTTACGTTGTTTTGTGAATATGGGCAAAAGAGAATTTCGTGCTGTGATTAAACACTTCCACGTCACCGGGAAAAAACCCAAAGAAATTAAACAAGAGTTAGATAATGTTCATGGCGAATCTACGCCATCATTTAAGAAAGTTTGTTTCGGGGTGAATGAATTTAAACGTGACCGTACGAGTACCAAAGATGAAACAAGATCAGGTCGTTTGAAAGAGGCTACCACTGAAGAAATGATCACCAAAGTTCATGATCTTGTTTTAAATAATCGTCGATTAAAGGTGCGTGTGATAGCAGACACTATGGGTATATTTAACGAAAGTATTGGTCATATCTTACATGAACATTTGGGTATGAGAAAGCTGTCGGCAAGATAGGTGCTGCGTCTGCTAACTATGGACTACAACCAAATACGCGTAACGACTTATGAGTACTGTTTGACCCCTTTTAAGTATAATCACACCGAATTTTTGCATTGATTTATTACCATTGACGAAACGCGGATACACCCCAAAACAAAAATTCAATCCAAACATTGGATAGAAGCCGGTTGCAGTGCACCGAAGAAAGCAAAAATGGTTCCATCAGCTGACAAAGTTATGGCCACCGTATTTTGGGATACTCGCCGTGTTATCTTTATAGATTATCTGAAAAATGGTAAAACAATTGCAGGGCAGTACTAAGCGTCGTTATTGGACCAGCGGATTGAAAAATTAAAAGAAAAACGACCGCATTTGGTAAGAAAGAAGGTGTTGTTTCATCATGACAATGCACCGGCTCATTCGTCGAACATTGTTACGATAAAATTAGTTGAATTGCGATTCAAAATACTTCTTCATGCACCCTGTAATACAGATTAAGCTCCATGTCACATTTTCTTGTTCCTAAACTTGAAAAAAAGGGTAAGTGGAAAGAGATTTTCATGTAATGAGGAAGTGATGGTAAAGACAGATGATTATTTTGAGGCGTCCGATTTGTTCTATTATAGCGAAGGCATTAAACGACTTGAACATCGTCGGAACAAGTGTATCGAGTGAAAAGGGGATTATGTCGAGAAATAAAGGTAAAAACTTGAATAACGTAACTTTTTTTGTACTACTTACCTTAGTTTTCAGATCACCCTCGTATAATAAGATTTTTTACGATTAATCTCTCAACTTGACCTTCCGGTTTTAAACTAAAACTAAACATATTGAGCTTTAAAATTGTACAAGTTGCCCTACGAATTTTTCAAAATTATGCAAATAATTTTAATGTTGAAGCTGACAATTTCTTATGGATGAATAGATAAGAACAGATTGATGTGGAGGGGATCTAGATATGCTTAACGAACTGACATGCCTATGTATATGTAAAGGGGTTTTGTGATGCGGATTCCCAACCCTAGAGAGGGCGCGTAAGTTTTTTGGACACCAGCGGGCGTATCGGTCTTGGAGGCCGAACTGATAAAAACTCAAAGGTGAAAATATTGAGGTGTAGATATCCCGTTTTGGGAATAATTTTCACTGTTTTGTAATAAATAATTAATAACATATTTCAGTTTCAAAATATTTTAATATTCGAACTAAATTGTATTGACATATATAATTTGTAGTTATACATACATCAAATAATCACAAAAATAGATCTTTTCTAAACTAATTATTTGCAATATTTGATTCAAAACAAACTAACAACTACTAAAACTTATTATAAACAAACAAATTAATTTATACAAGAATATATAATCATTGCACTTAGTGCGAGATACGATGGCAATCTTCGCATAATACGACTACATGTTGTAGGCATAGGAACTTAGAGCAATCACAGCAATAATACCCACCTTTTCGAAGTGCAACTATGACATCTTCCAATCATTCCTTCTGGACGATGAGTTGGAGGAATATTTTAGATGTTGCAAATCTCCCTAACTTTAATTTTTATGCCCCTTGTGCACGTTGACGCAGGTGGGAATGGATAAGGCCAAATGATAAATTATGCAAAAAGTGCACGTTTGCAAATTGTTGGTGACGCTGTTTTAATTGCATACAACAAAGCTGTTGATACCTGCCACATTCAAAATTGAATGTACTTCGGGCAACATCATAATTAGCCCACATTCTATCAACCACGAAAGACTAACCGAACCATCTAGTAGCCGGTTCCCTCCGAGGTTTCCCTCAGGATAGCTGGCGCAGTCAAGCGCGAGTCTCATCCGGTAAAGCGAATGATTAGAGAGAGGCATTGGGGTTCAAATGGCCTCAACTTATTCTCAAATTCTCGATGGGTGAGATCTCCCTCCGGCTTTCTTCAAGCATGAAGCCGCGAGATCGGATCTAGAGTGCCAAGTGGGCCATTTTGGTAAGCAGCACTGGCGCTGTGGAATGAACCAACTCCGCCTCAGTACTATTGTAGTGGACAATAATCTCAGGTTTCCAGGAGGATGCTTAGGGTTGGAAAATTCTAATGGCAGTTCTGGCTTATTCTTTCGTATAGTCCCAATAACTGTCAACCTGTAGTACTTCAGTACTTTCTCCACTAGTATAATACTAGTAAACCAATTGTCTAAGGTTAAGTTTTTTCAGAACCTTTTATTACATCACAAAGTCTTTTTACAACATCAGGTGGGCCATTGCTCATTCTATACGGACCTTCTGGTTGTTGTCTAACATAAACTTCGAGGTTACTCGTATAATACATTTTAGCATCGGTGAGAGCAAATATCTTTAACCCGTACTTATTTGGCTTAGAGGGGATGCATTGACGAAAACTACATCGTCCTCTAAAGCCCTCAAGTTTCTCGTCGTTCGTAACATATTCTAATAAGCTATAACCATTTTTACAGTTGCTAACAAAACAGTCAAAAAACTCGCGTATAGGTGCTAGCTTGTCAATACTTTGCCGTTCTGTGCGAGTAGTTTTGTCATCAAATCGTATAGTTTTCATCAAAAACTTAAAACTTCAATGCCAGTACCATCTGACCTCCACAATTCCTCTGTATTCAAATGACCTGACTTCAGTACCCCAGCATAATACAGTAAAGCAATTAGTGCTCGAATTTCAAGAATTTTAGTAAATTTAGCATCTCTATCGCGTTCATAACTATCTGATATTGAAGTTATATAAGCGTTCATGTTTTGAACAATCAAGTTCAGTATTTCGTTGTTTATAAAATAATCAAAAATGTTTACAGAATTTTTTAATGTACTACTTGTAATCATTTTAGAACAAGGAAGACAAAGTATCTTGTTTTGTGCACGAATACGAACGCTTTTGGTGGTATTACCTTGGACCATTTTGTTATTTTAATTTTACCTATGCATAGAAGGGCACTAACATCAATTTGAACCTCACAATCGCTATCAGATATTTCTTGTTCAAATTCACTATCGCCTTCTCTTTGTTCTAATAGATCTTCTTCTTCTGATTCCAACTCATCATCGTACCCTGTTTCATGATCAGGATGTTCTTACAACAGATAATGAAGTCTAACCTGTTCTATTTCGTAATATGACATGTTGTCTAAAAGCGAACTAAATAGTGACGAAATATTTTAAGACTTATATAGACTTACCTTCTTGTGATAAGTACTAAAATAAATCCCAATGTTTTTAAAAATCGCTAAACATGTAAAATTAATTTGATACAAAATTTAACACTAACCTGGATTATTATTCAAAGAAGCAATACTTAAAACAGCAATATAACATAAAGAGGCGCATCGGTCTGAAGCACCAAATGTGTTGATAAAATTGATATAAGGGTACCTAGAGACTTTTTACGGCATACTAACTCTTAAGGTCGCCTTATTAGGCACCTATTTTACGATAATACCCGAAACGATTATGTTTAGCCGAATTAACCAAAGAAAAGAACTTTGTCGGTGCGTAGGACCGGACGCGCCCTCTCTAGGGTTAAATAGATGCCGGTTAAATAGATGTTAAATATATAAAATTTCACTATACGTAATAAATTGCAGCTCGAGGGATAGGGAGATTCTTTGCAATAGCTTAAGTAATTTTAGTTCTGTTTCGCTTTGCCGGCATAGGATAGCTTGTTTAATTCTGAATAAATAGTTAGCTGAAATTAAAAATGAGATCCAATGAAGGTATTAGCGGGAAGGGTATTTGAGTAACACTACTAAATTTGATTTTCACATGTACTGTCGTTCCCGTCACAGTTCGCAAGCATTTTGATTATATGTGTGGCACAAAATGCAATACTTTAAAATAATGAAGACACGAAGTTTTTATAAATGCTCTACGCTTAATCAAGTTTTTGAATTTTTGCAGGTTGTTATTAAGCTGGCTCTCCAAAAATTAATTTTTTAATGTACCAAATCTGCTCTAATCATAAGTTAAAACAATTATGCAATAGTGAATTTTTATAACGTACACATAAGAAAGGATAGCTGTATAACTTCTAAAAGAAACAACTTTTAACACTATAAAGAATCTTAGGATATTTTGAAAAATAATTTGCATGTACCTGAATACTGTATTATGCAGAACAGCGGCAACCAAAAGTTAAACGATGGCAATCAAAGGTACAACATACCAAAAGTGTGGATGTATAACGACCTTTTTATCTTAAGTTTTCAGACATGTCTGGTATATTTTCTTTTTCAGTATGGATTGTATGGATTCAAAAATGACGCCCACTTCCCATTAAATTTAATTTGTGAAAATATATTTTTAGGAGTGTTTTGTAATTATTTATAAAAAAATAAATAAATATAGTAGAAACTGTTTACTACAGTGTTAAATTTTAATGTAATAATTGCAAAATAATGTTAATATGCATGTGCAAAAAGTGTTTAAAAAATATTGAATGAAGTATTTTAATAAATAATTGGTTCATTTGTGGCAGTGATTTGTTAAGGGAATTCGTGATAAAAGTTAAGCACATTTTGAAGAAAACAATACGTAGAAAATTTTATTGCGCATCGACAAAATAACTGTTTTTAATTTTTTCAGTAGATGCCAATTTATATCAATAATAGCCTTCTACAAAATGTAACTATATAGATTTTCGATTTAATGGTATACTAAGAGGTACTTCAACACCCACGTCTAAGAAAACACAATAACTATACAAATTACGCGGTATTTTCTGTTGGGCTCTAACACCCACCCTATATTCTTCTGTCTTTTTGTTTTGTATATGAGCTTATTATTTCAAGAACATTGTGATCCTATTGAAGCCGAGTTGTATTTTTTGTACGTTGGATTATCTATGCATTCAGTCATTTAGGATTACTGAATAAACTAACGGCTATGTATATGTAAGTTGATTTTCTTGGAAAGCAATTTCAAGTAGATGCCGCCAAGTGCATCTATGTCAAGCATTCTTGCATTTAATAAAGATTTAACCCATCTCCGAAGAATAAATCTCATTACGGTGCACTATCGATGCAACCCAGGCCTTTCTAGGTACTTTACAATAGAACTACAGGTTTGCTCATAGAATCCAGATGATGTGGTTATAAAAATTATGAGATATGTACTATTGTGCATCCATAGAAGCTACTTTTGCAATAAACTAGCTACAATCTCGTCAATGGATGTCTGAGTCGACCTATTTTGTAATTCTGATTAGAAATCGGACTTTATAAATGTTAGAATTAGAAACCTTAATAACAAAGAATGAAATATTTTTTAAATACGGAGTAACACTGTTTAAATATTCAAGAACAGACTGTTAAATACGTTCAACACAGCGCTGCATGATGGCAATAAAGATTGACAGGCATCTAGTGTTTATTAAGATTTTCAGTATAGATTTGCTTCAAGAACAATACACATTATTACAAGACGTACGGCTTAAACATTGAAAACGTTGCACACTACAATAAAAATTGTACTTCGTTTATTCCGAGCAAATTGTAATTTATCTTAGTTTTAGTTTGTTCAAATGATGCATTGCTGTAACAAATACACTGAAGTTTATTTTATTTCTTGTAGGTAATTGCAATAAACATGGGGCCATTAATATATACGCATGTACAAAGTGTCGAGGTGGTGGTATAAAATTTTAAAGAGATACGACTGTTCATGTTATTTTTTAATGATAAACCGTAGAGCGTATTCAGGTACTAAAACGTTTCTTAAATAAACGAATAGCATTACTCTTTTAAATTACATCAACATTTCTACTTGAACATGTTGCACGTATTCATATAAGTATGTGTATAGACAAGTATTTCTTGTAAGAAAATGTGAAATCATATATTTAAGGTTTCAAGTATTTCTTGAACTGTCAACTTGGTTAAGTTTGTTATCATTCATTAACTTTTATTTCTAAAAATCAACATTCTACAATCTGCAGAAATAAATAGCCGATCTACTTATTAATCGGAGATCTAAATATCGAAATCAAATAGAAACGTGATTTTATCTATTCTTAAGCAACCTAATAATCAAAAACAAAGCAAGATCTAAGATGTATGAAGATAATTCTTCGGCTAAGAAATTAAATTAGAATAACTATAAATTCCTGCTTCTGAAGCATTATATTTGCTAGTGTAACGTTCCAATATTAAGTAATTAATAAATCTAGATTACAGGGCTTGCTATTTAGCGCGTGCTTTTCTAACTGTAATTCCAATAATAAAAAAAAATCAGGAACACTTTTAATATTGAGGTATAACACATTTCATAAATTCTAGATATTAGGTTAAATAGTCGCAGTTACTGTAATATTTTCAATATTGCCTGCTATAAATAAAAACAAGAATGTACTTATGCTTACCATTTTGGAGTAGAAACTTCAAGTTATATGAATAACATTCGGAGTTTTTCAATCAGGCGAGGGCAGTTTGCATCGAGTTGCCATCGAGAGTAGTTGTGTTCGTTGTTTACAGAAATGGGTCGGTTACCATATCAACGCAGTTAGTGGTGTGAAAATTGTTAATTGTTAATACCCTCCAGATGTCCATATCAAGTTTCATGCTGGACGACGCTACACGAGACGTGCTTGTCGCCTATTTAGAATGGGTGGACGACATAGATCCCAACCGACCAGAAAAGCCCGCCGAAGACGTTATTCGTCACCTCCCCGACAAAATATTAAAAATGGCAAAGTCATCCAGAAGTCGCAGGAAATGAAGCAGAGAATATGCTCCGCGAATACGCAAAGCAACACGCGGCAGCAAAGGCAGCCATTAAACTACTCGACACCGAAATGGAATACTCGTCGGAAAAATACGAAGAAGGTTTCACACACTCTAAGAAGACCGCCAAGCGGAAGAATACACACAGGTTTGAGGCGTTCGCCTCCAAGGAAGCTGCAACTCCTAGAAGCAGCGAACAGCTAAAAGACATTCCGCCAATAGTGCTACGACAAGCTGAAAAATGGACGATGGTGGCCAAAGAGCTTACGAATAAAGCCCTGAACATCGAAAAGGCCAGAATGACGGACCTAGGAATTAGAATACAGCCGTCAACACCTAGTAATCACCGAGGTATCACCAAATATCTAAAGGAGAGCAACATCCCCTTTCATACATACTCCTTCCATGAAGGAAATCCGTTAAGAATTGTACTCAAGGGCGTGCCTACAGCCATCTCCATAGAAGAAGTCCAAGAAGACCTAGTCCGCCAGAAGCTCCCGGTCCTTTCCGCTCGGAGGATGCACCGGGCAGCTGAAAAAATTCCACTACCGCTCTGCTATGCAGAACTACAGAAAAAAGCTGAAGGCAAGGAGGTTTTCAATTTCAAAACTGTGCTTGAACCATTAATTAGAGTGGAAACACCCATCCGCAAGCAGCGCGCAATACAATGCCACAGGTGTCAGAAACATGGGCACATACAGAGGAATTGAAACGCAACACCCGCTTGCGTAAAATTCGGCAAAGACCACCAGTTGCACAGCTGTGAAAAGCCCCAAATTGTGGAGGCAGCCACACTGTCAACTTATGGGGATTTTCAAAATTCTCCAAACTGCCCATAAAAACGCCAACAGTCGACAGACCAAGTGCCACTTCTACAAGACCAGGTGGTAGCTAGGCCGATGCCGTGAGAGGAAACGCAGACCACCATCAAACCCCCTCAAAAACCGCCCACAGCATCGACTTGGGGAAGCTGCTCCAGTTGAGCAACATAATCTTAAGGGTGACGAAAGACGCCAAAGACTTCTCGGATGGGATTGCAAAAGTCCTTGAGCACCAACCAGAGATCCTAGAAATCTTCTAAGCCTGAAAAGGTGAAACAAGTCACAGCTCCCGTAATAAGGGAAGCAGCCAGGAGCGGCAACTCCACATCTCCACTCACGGTAATTCTACGATGTAGGTCAAAGGAACATCTCCTGGTACCACAATTGGCACATTCAAAAATGGGGGAAAAATGGAAACAATCGGAGGTGCCCTTAAGTATAATTTTCTTGAGCATGTAAGAGGGGTTGAATGTACAACTTAAATTGGGTTATCTACAAGAGATATTTGAATGCATGCTAGCGTCAGAGAATGAGTGGGAGAGAAGTTCGGTTAATAAGAGATAGGGTTATTTAATTACTCGCGTAATAGTTAATCGGGACGTAATCAAAATCAATACGCAATTAGTTTTATTTCGACAGCATATACGTAGCAAAACCAGAACGACCAACCATGTTGTATAAGACAACCAACTACTTACTACAGATGCTGGCTCATCAGCTGGTGCGCCTCAGTATAAACCTATAGTATTTGCTAGACGTTTCAGTTAGAGTATCACTTACATAAACGTTACAAGTTACGTTTTTACATATTAAAATTATCACTTCTAAAATACTAACCTGTTTACATACTTTATGTAAATAAAAATTCAATTCTCATATAATAGCACTGTATTGATACTAAACTATTAAAAATTATAGAAAAGTAAGCAGATAGTAAATTACTAATTCACTTAATAATTAAATTTTAATTAAAATTAATATCAGTTATCATAACTATTTACTATACCACAAACTGGCACTTACAGAAAAATCACGGCGGTAAAGTATTCAAATGCTAGGAAAACTTGACCTACACTAGCTTACTTCCTTCTTAAAATACAACAATGTATCAATAATATGTTTTATATGTTGCGGTAGATATCTCAAAATTACGGGTAAATTCCTCAAACAACGGTTTGCTTAACATTCTATGTTTTATGCAGCAAGGATTCCTAATTAATCGGAAAATATGAAGTAATCATGGGAACAAAAAATTGATAAAATCGATTATGCAACCTTAAGGTGTTTTAAAGAAAGTTATAGATACGACAAGACTAAATTCTAGGTCAGAAATTCTCATAACATTTTGGTATTCATTGGGAAACACTGGGTATATATACATATGAATAAATAATAAAACTTAATTGGTAAATTGCCAGTACTATTTATATATCATACAAATGTAAATCTTTAAAGTTTACAAAGCCATTATTAACAACACTTTTAATATTCAAAAATCCCAATTCACGTTTTGCAAAACATAAGGATTTTTTCTTGAAAAAATACATCAGCTTTACTTTAAGAACATCCAGTCTTTTAAAAATAAATGTAACCACCGATCGTTTTCCCACTGCAAGTTCAAGGAGAAAACTTCGATCAACGAGCGTCACGAAAAGTGACGTTCTTTCCTGTGCGCGAGCGCGCGCGCGCGTGTGTGTGTGTGTATATATATATATGTGTGTGTGTGTGTGTGTGTGTGTGTGTGTGTGTGTGTGTGTGTGTGTGTTTGTGCCGAGTGTAGTTCTAAAAATCTGGTGTGAGACAACACACGACTTCCTCTTACACACAATATGAAAATATTATTTACATTTATTTTGGGAACAATAATTGTAACGGTCACCCATCCAAGTTAATGGGTATGTAAAATCCTGCTTAACTCCAGAGATTTTATCTGATAACTAAATTCAACGCATCTTTTCAGAAAAACCTGTAAGTTCACGTAAAAGGGCATTAAGGACATAAGAATCGTAACAAGTTTCAAAGAAATTGTTATATCCGATTTCGAGAAAATCGCAAAAAACGTAAAGATCTCAAGAATAAAGTGGGACTTCGGGTCATTCAATTTTAACAAAATTCCTGCCGTCTCATATACAAAAGTGTGTTTTGATTTTCGTATGATGATTACTTTTTGAGATATGTTGTTCACAAATAATATGCCAAGTACTTCTGTTTCTTGATTTTCAATAACTTATTAGATAAACTCCTTGGTTAATATAAAATTAAATTAAATAGCTAAGAAATATACTAAGTATAAAAAAAAATCGTTACAGCCAATTTCAAGAAAACCGTGATAATGGAGAATTCGGAAAATAACTAAAAATTACAGAACTGGTTATTCAATTTTAACCAAATTTTGGATTTTGCAGAAAAAGGCGATTGTGACGTCAAATGTAAAGTTTAACTTAGCTAGGGCTTTTAGTTTTATAGTTATTTTATTCAGAGTGAATGGTGAAAATACTTCCAGTTACTCGATTTAGGGAAACTTTTCTAAGTAACTGTCTAGATTATACGAAAGCGCCTTAAATTTTTAAGAAATTTAATAAATTTTAAAAATATCGTTATAGCCGATTTTGAGAAAATCGCGAAAAACAACAAATTCTGAAAATATCTAAAAATGATAGAAATAAAGTGGTACTTCCTGTTATTCGATTTTAACCAAATTCTTGATTTAGTATACTAAGGCAATTTTGACCCCAAACATACATTTTTATTTAGCTATGATTTTTAGTTTCATAGTTATTTTATTTAGATTTAATGGTAAAACTATTTCCGGCTACTCGAGTTACAGACACTTTTCTGAGAAACTGCCTAGATTATACGAAAGGGAATTAAATCTCTTAGAAATACAATGAATTTAAATCAAATCTTTGCAGCGGATTTCGAACAAATCTCAAAAAACTAAAAAATGACAAGAGTAAAGTGGCACTTGTTATTGGATTTTAGTAAAATTGTTGCAGTCGCGTGCGAGGATGGGTACAAACTCAAATATAAAATTTTGTTTATCTAGGGCTTATCGTTTTCGAGATATCCTGTTCACACACACAGACATATTAATTTTTATAAACACGATTTTCTGACTTAGGGGGCCCGAAAACGTGTATTTCCACTAAAATTTCGACTTCTAAAATTTTGGACGAAAACAATACTTTATACTATATTTCATATAGATAAAAGAAAGTAAAAAAGGCATCAACAAGCTACCCCTTTGTTTGTATGGAGGTGAATAATTGAGGATTCGACCTACTATCGCTAAAGGCGAATTATTGGTTGGGGGTCAACGTTGTTCACCTGTCCGATTCTCTAGCAACGGCTAGCATCCGACAAGGCAGTAAGCAAGGTACAATTTAAACTCAGTAAACAAAGACCATACCTTTTCCTCGAAGTTGCCGATCATGGAGACCTCAAGTAAGTGACACTCTTCGATTTTCTTTTTTTCAATTCACGAAGTTTCTCCGGGGAATCTTCCCACCAACCCCTTTTGTTCACGTATTTATGCTCGCTGGAAAAACTTACTTCCAGTCAGTAATGGATAGACAATTTTAAATCACGCTGTGACCAATTTGAGTAACGAATAAAAGACTATTTACTTGGAAATATTTGTTGTAATTCTAGGCCACGATTAGATGGGACCAGCTCTTGTTAATAATTTTGGAATAATTATAAGAATAATCAGGGGTCCCCTCTCTATGTATTTTTTTGCATATTATACTAGTTTTACGTAAACAAAATGTTTAGATATTCTGTAATTATTTGTACCACGGTATTTTTCCTTTTTTTATTATTTTATCGTTAGGAACCTTCATAGGCGTAGTAACTATAATTTTCTTACAGGTAGAATATTAAGAATAAGTAGGTAAAGTATTGATATACTGTGAGTCTAACCTCAGCTACATTAGGAGCACTTTTCTAGTGGCCAACGCTAATTGTTTCGTAAGTATCTCAGAGTAAAAGCCTCGAATTACGATTGAAATTGGATTCTTTCTCGTTTAGATTCTGAAAGACCTTCCGTAAAGACAACTAGATAAGATGGCACCCAAAAATAACGTCTTTTTCCTCGATTTCTGACTGTCGCAAGTCGACCTGAATTTTAGCCCAATGATTTTGAATAAACCCCGCAAAACCCCCTTGTTCCTCACTAGGGTTGCCAGAGCTACGAGCTAGTTCAGAGTAAACGGCTTTTTTAACAATATTTAGGGAGCCCAAAGAGCTTTTCGGCCTGTTATAAATTGTCGGTAATTTCGAACGACCTCATGATCTACACGAAAATAAAATAATCGTCCCTTGACGCTAAAATATTTTCATATTCTATTCGGTAGAAAATCATTTAATTGATTACGTATGATCACGATAAGCCTTATTGGAGGTAGTATTAAACTGTATTCAAAATTTAGTGAATACAATGGAGCACCAATACAAGGCGGCTGGTCTGCGACGTACAACAGATTTAATTAGAGCGCCCTTTCGCAAACTGGTGGGAAAAACTGAGTTATTAATAATTTATAATACATTCCCCCGAGAAAAACTGTGTAGACTGCTAGACAGGCAACTAAATTTATAAACTGGTGATACTGAAACTAAAAATTAACAATACTAGAGTTGACAGATAATTACTATACTGTCACACTCAAATGGCATTTATAATTAATGATTAAACTGATATATTGCAATTTAAATCTGTTTAGTTATTGTTAAAAATGAATTACAACATTTTCGTTTGATGCAAGTTAGAGCAATAGCTACTTCTATTTTGAGAATAATTATAAATTCAGTGGCGGCTCGTTCTAAAGGGCACAAGGGCACGTGCCCACTTAATAAATTATTCAGTCATTCATCATTCAATCATTCTATTATTTTTATTTTACATAGATTTTTATTTTATAACGGATGGTATCAAACTTTCCTCCGTCCTTCTGCAGTTAGGGATGCAATGCTAACGCTC
>JAHWXV010621510.1:0-10971 GCA_024586415.1 Phrixothrix hirtus | reverse complement strand
GACTGCACATTAACGGCGAAAACATTAAAGTATGCTCATAAAATAATAATTTTTGAAAAATATGCATTTCACTTTAAAATTTACAAAATATGCAAAAAATGCATATATATGTACTTTGCATATATTCCGCCCCCTACTAATAACCTTACTATTTCTTGGAGTACGTTTTTGAGCATTCAGATTGCTAGTGCTAGCTACAAATTCGTCGCACTTGCTACATGTGTCAGTCCGAGGATAACCGAAAGCATGTTAAAATTATTGTTAAAAATGGTTCTCTAAGTTTCATAAGAATATTGCAAATCTTTAGGTATTTCTAAGAACATTCTGAACATCCTTTTTACATTGAGCTCTTCAGGCAAATAAATTTAGAAGAGTCGCGAGTACTATAATGTCTCTGTCTTTCCTTGAAAGAGCTAATGTAGTCTATAACTGCGGCTTTTGTTTACTCTGAAAGCTTATTTTGGCGACTATTGTGTTTACCTCTACGATTCCTAGGTGTTATGCCACATTTTTTAAGTGATTTCTGCAGAATCTACAATTTCTTTCTGCCAATACCATGCAATGTTAAAAATGCGTTTTGGCATACTGGCACGTCATGTGTTACGTTATTTAAACTATATCTAGCTCTGTAACGGAATCATCCATCATAAAGGGCCTTATTCGCTTTACTGGCAGTACTGTTATTAAACCACATAGGTAAATATTTTGCACATCAGTAGACGATAACAGATTAAAACGTTTAAGATTTGCTTGCCTACAGGCCTGTGGAATCACCTCAAAGCATTTAAATCTGGAACACTTGCAATAGGCCCCCAGTGTGTGACTTTGAAGGTTAAGTTTGCCACGTTAAGTTGGATAAATAAACGCGTACAGCCTTTACTAGAAGGATCACGCTTCGCAGCAAAAATAAAAGAAAAATGTTCGGCTGACCCTAGTGCCGCGGAGTCTATGGAGTGGGGTGTAGTTACTTATAAAAAGAAGATGGTCGAAATAACCATCGAACACAATATCGTGGTTGTCAGGTGCAAGTTTCGCTTCGAGTGCCGCTGGAGGAAATCCTGGACTCGGTGCTGACGAGCGCCGGGTGGTCCCGAAACTTGTACGAGCTCGCAGAAGAAACAACTTGAAATATCTAGAGAAAGAAAAGAAATTCGGCGCCACACATTTGTAATTGGGAAACGCTGGTATCAATCCGGACGTACAAGAGTTAAAACTTCGTAGATTAAATCGGCTATAAAAGTTGGAGTTAAAGTTACTCGTAGATATTCTGTTTCACCCACCTAGGGTTATGCAGAAAAGCATTGGTAAAAATATTTATAAATAATCTGAAAGAAAAATTAATTACCGTACAACAGTACATAAATGAAAAGAAAAATCAAAGTAAAGATAAAGTTTATTTTCGTTCCGGAAAGCAACAGTGAACATCTAGCAAACGTACAGTTTATAAAAATCTTCTAATTGAACATAATGGTAAAAATTCAACAAAATTTTGTGGACTGCGTGCATAAGCAGAATGACTAGTAAAGTATACAATTAATAGAAAAATGTTGAGAACCTCAGGCTAAATTAACGCATGTGTGCTGCAAAGCTATAGTATCGAGTCTCGTTATCGCGCACATGTGCAAACGGCCGAAGCAAAACAAAATGTAGAATTGGAAATAACAAGATTTGAAACGGATAAATTTTAGGTGTTCGTGAATTTGATTGCCCTAATTTAAATTAAATGTAAAACATCTACTTGAGATCATAGAATCTAAAAAAAAAGAATTAACAATTAAATTAACTAAATTGTTGGTCGTGCATCACTGCAGTGAGGAGGGGCTTTGATCTTAAATAAAACATAACTAAATGTTTGAAAGTCGTACGCAAATAATTAAATTTCATCTATCGAAGAACGCCTTTACATAAATCATAACATATAAAAATATGTCTAAGCAGTAAGTAAAAGTATCAAAGTAAGTTAATGTTAAAGGGGCCGTAAAGCTAACGTTGCATATAAGAACGGATTTTCATATTACCAAACAATTAAATTATTAGCACAATATTTATAAACAAAGTCGAATAATTATAATGATTAATTAGAATTAATTTCACAATAGCACAAAATAATAAATTGCAGAAAATAAATATAGGAACGCGAAGCAGCAATTCGCAGGTCCCAAAACGTAACGAGCTTACGCCATCTTAGGTGGATACCAATAGAAAAGTTAAGATAAACTGACCTGAATGGTAGAAGTTTTCGGTGCGGAAAAAAACGGATTCTATCCTTGATATCTCGAAATCATGGCCGCGAGGTTGCTTGCGGAACGGGCGTTTTTCGCAAAAGAGTTGGTCGGCGTACCAGAGTCGTAGAGAAGCAGAACAAAGGGCGGCGCTAGTATGAACAGACAGCAGGTAGACCACGGCGAAAGGAAACCTTCTGAAGCGCAACCTTGGTCTCATCCAGAAGCAATCGGCGACTTTATAAGCATACCGGCGAATTCCCAAACTCAAAGGGCATTTTAAATCCCATACTTAACACTAAAAAATGAATACAGAAAATTGATCAACTAACCTTGCATATAACTAAGGGATGCCTACTCACCCTAAAAATGTAGGTGTTTTATTCCAAGGAGCAGAGTAAAGCACAGAGGTTGTCGTAACTAAACGGAGCGGAAACAATGGCGTGCGTCTTTCACCAATAACTAATACACAATGCTTTTCGGCGCGCGACGGGATCAGATAACAATCCCCACGAATGAAAACAACAAAAGACCGAGTTAGGCAACCCAAAGCGCATCTGAAAATTAATGACGTGAAAGTAGATGCAACTTGGAAAAATTGGTTTGTCTTAAAAAAAGACTGTTACAAGTTTCTTGTTGAAATCTGACATTCTACCATACCATTTCCTCTTCTTAGTATTATTACTACGCACTAATACACCCTGGCTACTCTCGTCACTTTGTACGCTCATCTTTGGATTCGACAAGAATATCACCCCACCTTATTTATTTAACAAAACACAATGCTGGAATAACTTCACGTACAACACACTGCCACATCACGAACTAAAAGCTTTAAGATAATAATTAATAAAATATTACTAAACTCATATCAAGCAAGCTAAGCTGACGTCTAGCTCTTTACCAGTTTTGTACTAACATTTCGCCTTCTTTGCCTATAATGTATTCCTATAAATGCTTATATTAGCCCGACCATTCATACAACCTGATTGTTTTACATAGAAAAGTACCAAGACTACGTCAGTAGATGGTATGGTTACCGCAAAATCGTCAAAAACTGACATACTTCCTTCTTCCTATGTAACCTTCAATTGTAACTGTCTTTAAAGGATGTACCACTGTTAATCTAAGCAAGGATATCTTTACAACATTTAGTGGATTTTCTTATTCATAGTTATTTAGATGGTTTGATAGGTAGAAAAAAGTCAGATGCTTGGTCGGCCAGGTTACCTGGTCGCGAACTTCTCGGCTATTACTTTTAATGGGACATGAAGGAACTACCCCTATAAAAATGATTAATTGGCTTTAACCCAGAGAATTCTTGAAAGTGCCTCTTCCGCGAGCGCAAATGTTATATCAAAAGGCAGGTTGTCATTTTGAGCTTATATAAACTTATGTTACTAGATCTATAATTTATTTTTCAATAAAAGTGATATTTGTAAATGTGTAGTTTTCTTTCAGTTTCAGTTTTAATTTCCCGAATCTAATTTACGTTGATATACCTTTCTTGTTTAAAATCTGCCAAGGAACATGTTTCTAAAAGTTTGGTAGGTTCCTTTGAAAACATGTATTTATTTTTCATAACTTGTAAGGGATCTAAACGGTGCTAAACTATTAACATAGTAAATTCTTATTGAAATGTTGCATTCTGTATCACTTTCTTAGTTTAAGCCACCTTCACTCAGGCGGTGAGGTGGATTCTTAAGAACGTTACCTTTACTAAGGTAAAAAGAGGTAAAAAACAGGGCTGCCACTCAACCCTTTGCTTGTTACAGATAGGGAAGATGGTTCCTCTAAAAGGTGGAGTACGGAAAATTTGTACACAGGGTTTTAAGAGATCTTTCAAGAATAATTTCTGATAGGTTATTTTTCAAGCTCGAGAGTAGATTGCCTGATTGCTAGATTGCCGTATAACACATCCAATAGATAAACGTGCCGATAACTAAATGATAAATATATTTACAAACATTAATATAATAATGAAAAGTCAGAAACGTAATAACAAAATACAAGAAAAGGATACAATTTATTCATTACTAAAATGTAACGGTAGATCAATAGTTTATTTTGACGGTATTAATAAATGCTTAAATGTAACTTTATTTAGGTTCTTATATACACGTAAATACCTGCTTTAAAATTAACCTTTTTAGTTACAATTAATTAAATTGAGTTTTAAAATCTAGCAAGCTAGCTAACTTAGAATATTTTTATTATAATATAAGCAAATTTAAGTTACAGCAAGAACCAAAAGTCTATATCCACCCTAAGGTTCAAATTGGTTTACGCTCTATACGCTTATCGATGTTAGCACACTCCCATTTTCAAATAAGCGGAGTTACTAGAATACGCGGTTATATTACAATCATAGGATGCATTTGGTAGAAAGTAATGATTCCAGAACGAACCAATAAATTCGAAGTTTATCTGCTGAATGGATAAATTGTGGAAGTTTACGCATTATGAATTAATTACTTATAGTTGAAAATATTAAGGGTTTATTGCCACTTGATTTGCAAAATTAATTTCATTACTGGTCTATTCGGTACCGTTAGAATATTATTCTCTTACTAATATTATAGTGGTGTAGGTTTTTTTTTCTTGTAGATTGAATATTGTTCCATTTTATAATATTACATCATCCGATTACTCAATGGAAATTTGTAATGGTGTTGTACAGAAATAAAATAAAGAAATTCTTATATTTCGGTTACTTTTGAACCCATTTTTATGACAATTGCTGACGATATCTCTTAAATTATTTAAACATTTGTTTACCTCTTTATTGTCTTAAAAATGTATTGAGATAAAAAATATAAAACCAAAAATTTTAATTTTCTCCGATATCAACTAAATGCGGTTATTCCTGTATACTTTTTGATAAAATTTAAAATTAATGTAGCACTTAAAGATATTTAAAAATGTATAGCTTTAAATTTGTCAACTAAGCACTTTCTCTCATTTAGAATTGTCCAAAACCATAAATCATTCGAAATATTTGTTTAGGATTTAGCAGTCTAGGATAGGTTTACTATATCATAGACTTGTAAACTAAAATTCTTTCTTCTATCAGCGTGAAACGAAAAGTATGTTGTGTATTACAGGGTGGCCAAAATTTGATGTTTCATAGGGAGACTCGAAAACTAAGCTATTAAAAACGGAACGACTTTTTAAGATTTTGAAATATGTCGATATTTCTGTTATTTAGGTAAGTTAGAAACAACTACTTACATATTTTAAAAGTAGCTTTTAAGACAAATAAGATGTAGCTTAGAGATTTTACATATCACTGTTTGTATGTGGTTTATAGAATGAACTATTGTTTTTTTAAATACAAACAGAAGTTAAATGTTAACATATTTGAATACAGCTATTTTCACTCATTTTAACGATAAATAATATGTGTTATCGGAATACAATATATAGAATCAATCCTTGTTTCCCCCTGTATATCTAATCATTCAAAGTATTTATTTATTAATATTAATGGTAACATTCAATTCCCTCGCAATTTAAGAAATATTAAAACTCCTGGTTGAAGTATGATTATTCGGGCTCTTATATTATCATCGATATTTGCTTGCCTTTTTAAACTACATGGAACTTGAAATGGTCTTATGGTCTTTCTCTATTTCAAATTTAATACAGTTCAAAAAAGTATGGACTCTAATTTTAGTTATTTTAACAATTTAAATTTGCACAGATTTATAGTTGTAAATAACAAAGTTTTTATTAATTACCAACCAAATTAATCAATACTTAATAGTAATAAATATCTTTTGTAAGTATATCAATCAATTTTACAGCTTAGAAAAATACATAGCACATACGTATTGGATAAAATCGTAGTAAAGTTTTACTTTGTTTTATAAAACCTATAACATAAAATATGTTTATCCTACCAAATGCAGTTGGACACTGAATACTAAATTTAGCTCTTGCAATTATAAGCGGAGCAAACACGCCTTCAAATGCTTGCGATGCTTTGAGTGGTCGTTGTAGTTCAAGCAACTTTTCGGGGTAAATGGGTATGTGCTTTTGGTGCTTGACTCTACAATCAACCACAAAACAAAATAATTCACAGAGCAAGCAGTTAACGTAGTGACGTAGCTACTTACGCAATAATTTATAAGCGATTAGTTTGAGCATTGTTATGATCCTTTCTAAATGATATTCATCAGTTTTAAAATGGACATCACAATAAAAGTTGCATAAAATAGGGGTCAGCGGTGAAATACTGAAGTCAATACTTGAAAAGTTATAGCCCAAACCTAACTTCTACAATCTAAAACTGGATGGCTAGCTTCTAGTTATATTGGTTAAGTTATATTAGGATTTAAGGTTAACCAAATATAGTACATACATATATCAGGTACTTTTCTAAATAAATAATGTCTTTATTTATATATTAAAATCGATAACATAAAATTCCGGGTAACACACACTTCTCAGAATGGTTTGACACAATCTAAATTCGAAGAAATTACTTATAAAGACAACGCGTTTACAAATTCTGAGAAATTAAGACAAATCATTTAAACCAACATCTGTTTACAAATGAGTGCACAGATGTTTGTTTAAAGGAATTGTTACACGTTATAGAGCAATTAATAACAATAAGATAAAATGTTGCTGTAAAAATATATACATATGATTAAGAAATTCGAATTTGTAAAATAAAATTCACCTTTCTTTATATAGCCAACGAAGTGATAAATCAAAAAATATGAATCCAACGCCAAAAACTACGATTAATTAACACGAATTCTACGATTTAGTGTAAAAAATTAACTTGCTTTTTTAGAATCGTTCAATAATTACCCGACCACCACAGTCATAAAGTCGAAAAATCTAAAAATAAATTCCACTATAAAAGGAGAGCACTTACACTCAAGAGAACAAGGATCCTATGAAAACGTGAACTGAAACTGAAATAAATAAACAATTGCATTGTCGTAAAAATTCAATTCGAATTGCTAGCAAACAGACGCTCTGAAATTCAAATAAATTGAAGTTATCCTTACTGATTTATACTTGGATTCAATACACCACACATAAATCTGAACATGGTTTCCTTTTTTCCAGGATAGTTTATTGTATATCCACTTTAAACTGCGGGATTGTTTATTCCGATTATAAGGTTCGCTTGTAACAAAAGTGACATCGATCCAACCTTAAGGACGGGATCAAAAACAGCAGTACTAGCATTGTCAAAACATTGACGACATCGTTGATAAGGAATGTAACAAATTCCTTACACATTAAAACCGTTAACAACAATAAACTACCGTCTACCCATCGTCCGCTTTGCTAAAACCATTAAGCACAAGCCGCCTTGGGCGTCAGTAATTGACTACAGTTCGCTCGGCACCTGACAGGGTAGAAGACAAATTTAAAAGTTCTAATCTGATTTTCCGAAAATTCGTGCCTATAATAAGCTGCAAGTTTATAATTAACAATAATTAACGTTTTTGTCTAGGATAAATTTGCTATGAATATTTTTCAGCGTGTTTTAATGAATAAGTGTAGGAGGACTGTTCCAAAACTATCCGATCTTCCTTCATATTTCCCCGCTGGTGTTATTCTACGTTATCGGGTTGGTGGCATCCTTCGAAGTAGTCCCCATTTGATTGAAGAATACGCTGCCAGCGGCTTTTCCACTTTTAGAAGCAGTCCTGGAACTAGTTTTTGGCATAGCCTTTAGAGCTTTCGTAGTTTCATCGTTTTTTCGTTTCTTTGTCCTTTAAGTGGCATTTTTAGTCTTAGGAACAGCTAAAAGTCGCAGGGAGCTACATTAAGACTGTATAGAGGCTGATGGAGCTGTACGACTTTGTGCTTTGTCAAATACTGTTGCTCAAGATTCGATGCATGCCTTGGCGCGTTATCGTGATGCAAAAGTCAGTCACCGCTTGACCAAAGATGAGGCCGTTTTTTGCAAATTGCCTCACGCAACCTTTTCATAACTAAGATAATATTTCTTGTTCATTATCTGATCTCTAGGAGCATATTCGTGGTGTACGACACTCTCATAAACAAAAAAAAACAATCAACAACGACTTGATATTGCTCTGATTTTGGCGTGCTTATAGCACTCTTTTATTTGTGTTTTGCTCATACACTCGTCCCCAAATGCCGTCTTCCTCATTGCGATGGTCTCCGTACAACTCTTTTTGAGTTTTACGCAAAACTTGATGCAAATTCGTTCTCCGATATTTCCGTCATTTTCTATAATAACAAAATGCGACAAACGTAAACAACACATTGTAAACAAACGCACGCTGCATATGAACTAAGGTGTTCAGACGAACACTGCAGCATCGAAGACGTTCGTAAAGCTTTGCGGTTGATACTCGTACCCGGCAGAGGCCGCTACAATTATCAGACGCGAAGATATGAGAAAAGGTCGGATAGTTTAGGAACAGTTTTCGTATGTAAACACAAGATTATTCTCTCAAAAATCAACTAGCAACGCGAATAAACAATTCTTACACCATTCCATACGTTAAAAATATATTAGCACAAATAATAAATGACATTAATGTCATCTAATAAATAATATTCAAAGTTAACAGTAAAACCTAAGAATAAATTCAAATAAATGACTGAAACTGACCTAGGTGAAGTCAAGGTGAGTTCAAAGATTGAATTACATATAGTAAATCAATACAAATATAAATAAGATATAATAAGCTAGCGCATATCGTGTACTGAATAAATTTAAACGAAGTCCCTAACTCGTGTCATCTCTCGTTTGTTACTATTTAACCTGCTTGGCTTTCTTTCTCTGGAGCTTATTAAAATCTAAGATCTCTGCGAACCACCTCGAGATGATTCAACAACCTAATGAAAAAAATTGTCAAATCCAGCGACTGTTATTTAAAACGTATTCTGAAATTTTGTGAAAATAAGACATACCTGCCATTCCAACAACATTTTGCATCATGTTTGACATAAATAATAAATTTGTGTATATTAGTAAAAGTTTCTAAGTAATTTATGATCTGTTTTTTCTATTATATCATAATTAACATACTTGTTGATACAATCTTTATGTTGCGCTGCGGCGCTTACATTTCCGTTTACGGAAACAAATAATTTGCACCAACAATTAGACTACTGCAACATGCCTTAAAACTAACTGCTCCAATCCCTCCAATCTCTTCTAGAATTACATTTGAAATAAATTAACAAGTATGTCATATTTTTAATAATCTTTTTCGAAGTTACTAGAATTTCATGCGCCATTCCATTTCAATCCAGTTCACAGGCTACTTTAATCTTACAAATGTATTGAAAATCTAAAGAAGATTGCAAATTTGAAATATCCTACAAAAATAATTTAGTCATCGAACTGTATTAGGTAAACAATTTAGTATTTTACATTAAAGATTCTGTCTTTTACATGAAAAATTCTGTCTTTTATATGGAAAATTCTAAAACATGCGAAAACTAAGTTAATGTACATAAAAATATATAAAAAAAGGCCTCCATAACTTTATGAATTAAACAAACAATCCTTTTATAGTAAATATTCAAAATTTTTGAATCGTACAAGGACGAATTATATAAACCAGAAATTAAATAGCATGATAGCATGCATCTTAAGGAAGACATTAAGAGGTAGTCATGATATTGGAAGTGTCCTATATACTCATACATATAGTTGAGGCTATTGTTTTTTAACACATTTTCACGTCATATAAATGTATTTATTTCTATTAACTAAATAGGCAAAATTTTACCGTAATTAATAGTTTACCACACTATTTTCTTGTAGATTTAATCTTATGAAATTTTTACAAAAAAGGAGAAAATAATGCTTGAATGCATCAAAAGTCTTATGATCCAAAAGTAATTGACCATTAAAGAAATTAGGGAATTCTGAAATTAAAGTCCTTTGAGCTAAACTAACTGCTAGTAATAGATAATGAGTTGAAAAGAACAGTATAGCAATTTTAAAAGCTGGTGTCAGACAACATACGACATTCTCTTACGCAATTTAAATTTAATTTCAGCTTATTGACCTTCGGTACTTTTCTATACAACTACACTGTAAACTCTACAATTAATTTAAAAGCCTAAATAATTCATTCATCTATAAGTTCCTGTATACATGTACTAATACTTTATAATTAAATTTTAAGTTAATTTAGAGCAAAAGTATCCTATACAATTGAATAAAAGGTAACTAGATATATAGATAATCCACATACATACTTAAAACGTTAATTTATGTTATTTGCGGAACGGCAACGGCAACAATCGCCAATCGACTTAATTCCGGAGATTTTATTAAATAACTTGCTTCAAAAATTTTTTCAACGAAACTTGCTAGTTCGCGTGAAAAATCATCATAAGCGTAGGAAACGTGGTAAGTTTAAATAAAATCGTTTTAGAGAAAATCGCAAAAAACCTAAAAATGGTAAGAATAAATTGACATTTCCCGTTGTTCGATTTTGACGAAATTCTTATGATAATATGCTAGATAGTAAACTTAAATATAAAATTTCACTTTTCTAGGACGTTTAGTTTTAGAGATGAATTGACCGCATAGTTACACACACACACACACACTCACACACACACACGCACGCACGCACGCACGCACGCACGCAAGCACGAACGCACGCACACACGCACGCACGCACGTACGCACGCACGCACGCACGCACGCACGCACGCACCCACACACACACACACACACACACACACACACACACACACACACACACACACACACACACACACA
>JAHWXV010621498.1:0-12436 GCA_024586415.1 Phrixothrix hirtus | reverse complement strand
TAACTAAATAGCCCTACTTAATTGGACCAATTACCTGATAATTAAAATAAATATATCATATGGTTGAAATTAATATTAAATTATATATATATATATATATGTATATACATTTAAAAGCACTTTTAACCATTTAAAAATGGTCGTGACGTTTTCGTTACATTTCAAATAAATTGTTGTTATGAACTAAATTTACTACAAATTTAAATTTCTTTGCCAAAAGATTAAAAATAATTTTGACTCGACCAGGATAATTTTTACAACAACTATGTTCATACAACTTGATGTACTTAAATAAAATTTATGCCAATTTAAGATATTTATCAAATAAGTTTATAATAGTTAATGCATAAATAATTATAATTATAGTTAACCATCAATAGTGTTTTGCTACATACAGGCAAACTTAGATAATTAAAGAAATACGTTTATGTTTTTAAGTACGTTTAATGGTAAGGAATATCACAGGTCTGTATCCACGATAGATTTTTACGCGAAAATTTACGAAAACTTTTTTTTACGTTAGATTAGAAATTCCAACAGATTTATTTTAACAATGGGCTTGGGTACACGTGTGTTAAATAATGCATTTTATATTAATACATATATATTATTTTATTTAAATATTTCCAATTAAAAATTGTTCTATAAGTAATTTTATCAGAATAGGAACTTGCCAATTATTCAAATAATTAATTTACCATAACCTATCATTCAGGGAATTATTAGTTCTTAGTTTCACGTGATAGATTATCACCTTACTTATTCATTAGAGGCATTTTTGGTTTCCTATTATTGAAGCTCTTCCAGGAAACTTTCCTAAAATAATTACTAATTAACCAAATGTAGACTTTTGGTTAGGAAAAAATTTATAAAGAGGTGATATGTTGTCTGGGAACACTACAACATCAACTACAACTACAACTAACTCCAACAGAATGTACGAGGTCAAGTAAAAAACATAATTACCTAAGTGCGCGTACTGTTCCAAGCCGCCATGTCAAAGTTTATGTAAGTCTTAAAGATTTATTTTGACGCTTTATGTTGTATAACTTTTTGCTTTACTTTTAATAAACTTATAAACTTATTCTTCCGATGTGCTCCTTTAATCGTGGTTAGTTACGAGACCTATCGTCCTTAATAATCTTAATTTAACAACAACCAACACCCCAACTTAAACAGTAACAAATCAAGTAACTTCGTAACAAAATCTTTTCTTAGTTTGTTGCAAGTTATATTGCAATTGTTTCCTGATTTTCTTCTGCAACATTTAAATTTAAAAATTCTTCGGAATTTCATTATTGCTTAAGAAATTTCAGATTAGATTATTTGGTTAGTTACTTATTTCATCTTCGGACGAATAAGAAGATATTATGCAGATTTTTATATTGCATTGTGGAATCCTAGTTTCTACAGATATAACATCCTTTTAGATAAAAACCCGGAAGTAGTTTTTGGTGTTTTTTTTAAACATGATTGATTTGATTTTGTCAGAGTTACTACATAAGTTGGGTGAGAATTTGCTCTTATGGATATTTTGAATCGACGCATACGGGGCATCTTGGTGGCCCAAAGGCTGGCTTTACACATAACACCAGCAAGATGCGTTTCAGGTTGTTTCATTCCGCTGAATTTTTTTTATTCATTTATTCAGTTATCCTCTTGAACGTTTTCGTTACGTTTTGTATTACAAAATACAGAAATTTTACAGAAACAACACCTATTTAATGATTTCAGTAAATATTTATGGATTACAATATTACTCTAATATTTTTATCATTCTTTTAAGTTATTAGTCTACGGTTACGGAATGTAGACCTTCTGTTTTCAATTTGTACTCAAGGTTATTGGAATATAGTTTAATATTCGATTTATCTTTTGTTTTAATTCTACGTAACAAATTAACTAATTAGTAATCCTTATTTAAATACTAATTCTTCATATTTAATTTCATATTAATTGATTAATACAGGTAAATTCGATTAAATTCTTATTCTGAAGTTTGAATTTCATATAGTTTCGGAAAAATTGAGTCTGTTTTCGGACCTATGGATAATGATACTTCATTTCGTTCTTCTTAATTAAGCTTCTCAATAAAATGCACGTTTAAAATTATCATCCGTTATATTTCATTATTTTTAGTTTAAATTCTTCAACATTTTCAGTATGTGTCTGATTTGCAGTAAATCAAGAATTTTTATTAATTAATTTTCAATGGATATTATTGTCAAGCTAACCTGACTTTCTATTAATTTTTATGAAAGTTTCAGGAAGCCAGATAGGTGGATTTAAGGGGCTGATGTCTGAGCATTCCATTTTGAGCTGCATAAAATTTACTAGTGTTAATTATTGAATTGTTCTATCGATTGAGATTGTAAAGTACGGATAAAAAAAGGAAAGTAGGTTCTAATAATATAATATAAACTTTATTTAAATAGGTTCTAGGAATAATTGCTTAGTAAACCTTCGCCTTCGCGCTACACAAATTAAAATTAATTTTCCACATCTTAAATCTAATAAAAAGATGAAATTTGATAGAAAGCGCTTACTTCACAATTGTAGTTGCCTTACACAAGAAATAAGAATGATAACTGGCATAAAAATAACAACACAATGTATTAAATAACAATTTAAATCTCAAAATTGATCAAAATTCAAAAGTTTACAATTAATATTACTTATGCGTAATTTTATGAATAATATACTTTAAATAAAAATAATAATATATTAAATAGTTAAGCACTGATTAGGTATATTTACTATACCGTTACGTTTGTTATGTCAACTTTGTCTAATCTCAAAATGACGGAATGCTGCCTTGATTGTAATATAATTATTGAAGTTGACACCTGGAAAACAGCAACGTTTATTCCAGAAAACCTATAAAAAGGAAGAGGAAAACAGTAATCGTTTCTAATATGTAAAAGAATGTCAATAAAAGTTAGCACAATAATTAGATACTGATACACTATGTTAATTCTTATTTGAAACTTGATTAAAATTTATACAATAATAATAATAATTGAAATGTAAAACTTATAATACTTAATCGGAAACCCAATAACAAAATTTAATTATTGTCATTTATTTAATTTGAAAGATAAGTTCTTGATTTTATCCAAAATATTTAAAACCCTTAATTTTGAAAACCTAGACCAAAAATTTGAACTCGAAATTAAAAATTAAAGGGTCATCATTAAAAAAGGTAGGCTCCTTACGTCCATTTTGAGTTATCAACTGCCATAAATCGAAACTTCTGAACTTGGATTGTAAATAGTTTCAGTAGTTAATTAATTAATAATCATAAATTAGCCTTGCCGTTCGTAGAGAGCTGAGTCATAACCGAAACTGTGCATATCTTATACTATCTTAGACACAAACAAAAAGGTCTCATTTATATCAAATTTCAAATGGCTTCCAATCGAAGGTCGTAGATAACACGAACTACATATTAATTCAATGTGACTCACCCCAAATTATTGCTTTAAAGATGTTTTCTTTAAACTGATTTACAATATTAATCAATAGAATAATTCAATAATTAACAGTAATAAATTCTAGGCGGCTCAAAATGGAAAGAAATATAACGGATGATAATTTTAAACGTGCATTTCCTTGGGGATCTTAGTTAATGAAAAACGAAATGGAGTATCATTACCCATAAGTCCAAAAGCAGACTCGGTTTTCCTGAAACTAAACGAAATTCAAACTCTGGAATAAGCATTTAATCGAATTTACCTGTATTAATCAAACAATATGAAATTAAATATGAAGAATTAGTATTTAAATAAGGACTACTAATTATTTAATATGTTCTGTAGGATTTAAAATAGAAGATAAATCGATAATCAAACTATGTTTCAATAACCTTGATTAAAATCGAAAACACAGCGTCTACATTCCGTAACCTTAGAGTTATCACTCAAAGATTTATTATTTTACTTTGGGGTGTACTTCTTATAACTTACAGTTCCAATTTACTATTCATTAATTATACTTTAATGGTTTAACTAAATCCTTAACCTATAAAGTATCAAACTTATTGTTCTGTTTAAAAACAATTTCCTAACTTATTTCGATAAATTACAGATTTACCCGTTGTTGCATTGATAAAAGTGAATTGCATTCGAAAGTAGAATTACTTAAAGTACACTGGAGTAAGTGTAAATTCGGGGTAACCCATACTATCCACACGTTTAAATATAGTGAAAGTATTACCATCTATGATTCAGTAGCGCCATTATAATGTCAACTAAATACTGACAACTTTTTTACCGATTAATAGTGCGAATGCTCAATGTCATTCCATAAGATGTGCTGCTAAATTGACACTTAATTATGTAATTCTGTGATGTTTGATAAATATTTCTCTATGTTCACAATTTGTCGTGCTTTGATTGCAGTTTTTGGTAAGCACTTTGCTAAAGTTATCGTTTAATAACAAATAATATAATTTTTCCTGAAACTGTGAGAAGTTTTATTTTAATGTTATAGTTTACACTTGCCCCAGGAAAAATCTCCATAGGCGCAAGTGTATAACACTTTCCCCTGTTAAAATTTTAATACGTTTTCCTACTGTTTGCAGAATATGATGCGAAACTATATTCGCAAGACAGCTCCACCAGCCCATAATAAAGATTTTGAAAAAGGCAGTAAAAACTGTAGAAAGTGATACTCTACCACTACATAGAGCGGCATTATTTAACAAAACACTCTTTTTACTCGTGTTTAGGATAAAAGGGGTATAAAAAGTAACACAAAGGGTAGACTACCTACTGTTCCTCATGATGTAGAACAAAAAATCGCTGACAGTATCAAAACATTCAAAAAATGGTGTATGGGACTATCAAATAAGGAAGCTCTTACATTAATTGGACGTTATGAAAACGAAAGTAAAATAGCGGCTCCTTTTAAAACGTGATTCCCGACGATGAATATTTCATTAGATTTAAGAATACATTCAATTTAAGTCAGAAAAAGCCTGTCCGTGGAAGTGGTTCGTAAGAGGTCCATAGACCCATTCATTATCTACGAATACTTTAATATCCTCGCATAACTTATTCAAAACATCTCGGCATCTTAAATGCAAAACTTAGATGAAACCAGTTTCTGCCTGGATCCATCCCGGATAAAAGTTATTGGAGAAAAGTAAAGCAGCACATAGGACAGCAAAAGCCCCTGGACAAGAAGATTTAACAGTCGTCCTTGGGGGGAATGCTCCATTCGTTGTATTCAAAGGGAAGGAAATATGGGGCAGTTGGATCCCAGATGAGAAATACCCCCGGGATGACTTATTCTGCTACTGAAAATAGGTGGATGGAGACGGAAACATTTTAAAAATATTTTGAAAACAATGTTCTGCAAAGTATTAGTAACAAAAGGCCTGTCATATTCTCTTATGATGGTCGTACTTCCCACATTAGTATTTCTTTAATAGAAGAGGCAATGGTTAACAATTTGGTTATAGTGAAACTTCTACCCCATTTCAGCTATTTATTACAGCTTATGGATTTACGCGTATTTAATGAATTAAAAATGGCATGGGACATGGAACTAATTAAATGCCAAAGACAAAATTATGGCTCTAAGCTACCAAAAGCTATGTTTTGCACCATCATTTCTAAAATATGGTTACAAACAAATCCCGTACTACTTATCAATGGATTTGAGAAAGCAGGAATATATCCCTTCAATAATGCAGTCATTCCAACTGAAAAAATCGATCCAGAAGTATATAGTCGAGGGTGTTATTTAAACCGCACGAATGATACCTCTGCAAACTTATAACGCAGCTTACTTCAGAAAAACCTTTGGAAGATCAGTCTAATTTGCCATCCACTTCATCAGTATCAGCGGCTGCACCACTAATCACCAGAGATTTTTAGCCAATTCGATAATAGCACCATCAACCAGTTTCGAACAACCAAATTCATCGCTTAACCAGCCAAAAAGTTTTGAGAACATACTTTTTACAACAGTTGAAAAAGGCACCGAAAACAGCAAATATCATATGGAAACGAATATTATAGGATCCGAAGTTCTTACAACTTTGGAGGCAGTTGCTATATTGAAGGAGCAAGCGAATAAAATTAAAAAAACAAAGAAGTCAATAACTACGAAAGTAGGCAAAAGAATGAATAAAAACAAACAAATGTATGAGGAAGAGAAGACAAAGATAGTCCAGAAGATTGTGAAGTAAATAATTTAGATGACGAGTTTAACTTAGAGGTTAAAATAGGTGATTTTATTGAAGAAGAGGAATTTTTGAACTGCCTGACAACTCTACAAATAGGGAACTGACTTTTAGCTAACTTTTCAACTCGGGCATTGTTTAAATTTTATATTGGACAGATAACAGCACTATAACCAAGTTTAGTGGCAAAATTTGCCAGACGATCGGGAGTTTAGTCTCAATTTCATTGGTCCGATACTGAAGACGTTTCAAAAAGTATAGACCTTATACAACTTCGTTGGCCTGTTTAAAATATTGATAAAAGAGGGCAATTTCATTTCAACCTCACATTTGAGCAAAATGTGGGCTAAATGGATTTTTTCTAATAAAACTATATGATAATGTTTTGTGTCCGATTTTATTTACACTTACCCAAATCAAGTTTTTATGCTTTTACTGTAATTCAGACACGCCATTTACACTTGCACCAACTTTTTGGGGAAGTGTAAACCGTTGACCTTCAAAAGAAAAATTACTTTTAAAAAAATCTACGTACATTTCGTTTCGCTTCTTTTAAATGTTACTTCTAAATAGAGTTGGTGATATTCTCTCAAAATTTCACCAAATTCCTAGATTAAGAACGGAAATTATAACACGAAAAACTGGAACTATTGAAATTTTAGGTCGGACTTACCCCGATTAAAAACAGAAAATACAACAAGAAAAACTTGAACTATTGAAATTGTAGGTCGGCTTACTTCGGTGTATCTTATAAGAACTTCTAGTCACGCTTGTTCAAGTGCAACGTTTTGGTAAATATACTCAAATTTATATTATATTTTAGAACACATTATAATCATACATTTATAGAATAACAACAAAATCAAATTAGCGAAATGATTCCTTTAGATATACAGAATGAAATTAGATGCTTGCTATTTTCACATAGCACTTTAAATTATGCTTTTGAATAGAACTATAATCACACATGTAACATTTGGATGATTTTTCTCCAGTATGTCATCTCCTGATATTCTCTAATCACACCTACAAGAAGAACTACATTTACATATAGTTCTTCCCTGATCATATTTCTTTTAATCTTCGTCAGATTCCTCTTTTGAAAACGATTATAGCTACGTACCACACCTCTAAATAATTTTTCTTCTGTATCAATTCTCATATCCATTTTAAAGCAACCTAAATAGAACAATAAAGCCACGCAGGACATTTAAATGGTTTGTCTCCGTATAGATTTAAAATATAAATTCAAAACACACTTGAAGACTATGTGTGTGTTTTTATATTACTCTATAAACTACTCTTACACTGTATTTTATAGCTCATAACGATGTCGTTTAGCGCTAATTGTCGTTTCGTGGCGGCTACACTTAATTTGTATCCCGTTACGATGGAGTTACATACGGCTGTGAGGTTAGATATAGTCGTTTAGTAGCGATATCTTAAAAGTTGTCGTTAACGTCATTGTACCGACAGAATTAGCACAAATCAAATAAGCCAGTTTAAAAATTTTGATTTCAAATTTTATGACGGAATACTCAATTTCTTCAAAACTAGTCTAATGAAACCATCACAGCTGCATGTTGTTTAATCAGTCCAGAAAACTTAGTCAACTGCTAAATTTTTCTGTTTGCGCCAGCTGCGTCTATTTAATTTATATTTTGAATCTATTTATATATTTGCGTAGTTCTAATTAGCATTTTTAATTTTGTACATTTTTCCTAAACGTTTCCAAAAACAATAGTATTTTAGTTCTTACTGAAGATCGTTCTATTCGCGATCCCCCACTTCCGTTGCATTTTAAACTCCAACCGTCTTCATTCTCGTTGAGTTATTGAAAGTATCATCACCACCCCACCTCATTACTTCTCCTACATGTGTTTGAACAACACACCTCGTGTCGTTTTTCGCTTCAATAGCCAATAATGACATTAAAACAAACCACAATTAAGTTAATTACAACATAAAATAGATCTCGTTCGTGTTGTGTCCGATAACATAATTATTGTGCAACCTTCAACCTTCAAATATAAAACAAGAATAATCATCATTTACATGCCACCCTTGCAGTGGTTATAAAAATTTCTTCAATCGTTCCTTACTCTCCAATATCTTAAATTTCTTTATTTCTTACAACTAATAAATTATATAGAAAATTACGATTGTTTGATTTTGGCTTTTATTAAGTTGATCATTGGATTCCTTCAGGAATAAGGGCCATAAACTCTAGTGTTATATTAAAAGACGAAAAGATATTTAAAAATTTTAATATTTTGTTTTCCTTATTTAGATGTCATGAATATTTGAACGTTTCGGGTCACAAACCCTTCTTCAGCAAAAACTAATTGTTTTTCAAGATTATTGTAGTAATTTTAAAGTGAAAAACATAATGTAGTAATATAACAATATTAAATATTATAAAATCTGTAAAAGATAGTATTATAGATAATTAATAATATAAAGAATGTGGTACTTACATCAAAAGAAAAAAAAAACATTTTGATAAATTATTTAAATTTTAGAATCAAACATTGCTAATAAATTTCATTCCATGAGGATAAATTTAAAAAATATGAAGTTTAACATAATTACAAAGAGAAAGAATTAATATATATTTTATTAAACCAAAATGGAGCACAATGCAGGAAGGAAATGAAGTTAATTTTACTTTTTGGTGCAAGTTTATATGCGCATTAGCTTTATATTATAGGAACAATTGCTATTTTATACAATTTTTGTCAAGATTACCAAAGTTCAAAACTAAAAGAAAAATATTGTATAAACTAACCTTTTACAATAAATATGAATATTATAAGAAATATAATATTATTAGTGAGAGATATATTAATTAAATTATAGAAAATAAGTTGAAAAGATATTAAATTATAAATTTAGAAAGATTTTTAAGATTAATTAATTATTGAAAAATAAATACTGCTTAAATTGTTAATGTCAGTTTTAAAATTAACACTATTAAGATCAAATTTGATGTGACACATTTCCAAAAAAAGTCTTTTATTATAATTTTTTTCAAATTGTAAGATTTTACATTCGTCAAAATTAAAAGTATGCATATTATCAATAGAATGTTTAGTAAGTGCCGTACCACCATTGTTTTCTTTTATTTTTTGCTTACCTTTTACATCAATTATATAAGATGATATGCTATTCTTGACAAATTGTTTGGTGGCATTACATTCATTACAATTTATTTTATAAATTAAGTTTTAAAGTTTTTCTTTTGCTGTATTAGCTTTAATTTTAGAAAAAAGAAAAGTAAGTGTATTATAATTTTTTTCTGCTACCGAAATAGTTTTAGAATAAGAGCTAATTTATTTGTAAGGTTAGTTATAAAAGGCAGTGAAATATAATTTTTATTATAATTATAAGCTTGATTATTATTAATAATGGAAGAGTTTTTAGAAATGTATATACTATTTAGTCTGATTTTAATGTATTTATTAATAAATTGGTTAGGATAGCAATTATTTTCTAAAACAGATGTATTTTTCTTTAAATTATTAGAATGAAAAGAATTATCTGATAATTTTATTGCTCTATCAATTAGACTGTTAATTACTGCTATTTTATATTTTTTAGGGGTATTAGAATAAAAATTAATGTAACCATCAGACCAAAAAAATTAATGTTTACTGAAGAAGGGCTTGTAACCAGAAACGTTCAAATATTCGTGACATCTAAATAAGGAAAACAAAATATTAAAATTTTGAAATATCTTTTCGTCTTTTGATATAACCTTAGAATTTATGGCCCTTATTCCTGAAGAAATCCAATGATCATCTTACAACTAATTGCAAGTGAAAGAAGCCACGGATTAACGTAAGCTTATTTATGTTTTTTATGTCATTGTAACTTATTGTTTTGTATCAAATTCTCGTTATTTGCAACTCCTTAAATTCCCCCACAATAAGCTTCGACAAGCTTCAAAGTTGTCGTGATCCTTTAAAACCTATGAATTTTTATACGAACTTTAATTTAAACTGTAAATTTTTGTGTGTATATGTTATTTTATAAATTTCCTCAAATTTGCTACAAAATGAAATCCCCTTAAATTAACCAACCTCTAACACGCCCCTTATGAATGACAGTCTCATTTAAAATATCGAAGGGTTAATTTGTATAACCCCCAAGCAGTAAGGCTTAAATGGTTAATTATAAGATATTGTCAGGCTTTGCCGCATATTTTCTATTATACTTTCATTAATCTCAGGTAGGTGTAGATTGCAACTACAAATACGTATATGTAATTATTAATTGGCAATTTTTGATTGTATAATCTTCCCTGGTATCAAAACCAGCTTTTTTACATACATTAATTTAATCATGTAATAGGGCAATATCAAGCATGTCGTTATCATTCTCAACGGATTTAGTTAAATTTTCGTGTAAACCGCTTGTATTTCGGCAAATTCTGAACGACACAAGATTTCATCTAACAAATATTTTCGATCAATATAAAGTTTAACAATTTTATCTACATGACCAGAAATAGATGACCACTAATCAACTAAAATTGTCGTAAATTTTTGTTTCTTTACCGATTATACATCTTTCAATTGAAAAGTAGTATTTCTATCTGCTAGCCAAAACTTAACGAGAGC
The DNA here is from genome assembly GCA_024586415.1 of Phrixothrix hirtus. Taxonomy (NCBI): domain Eukaryota; kingdom Metazoa; phylum Arthropoda; class Insecta; order Coleoptera; family Phengodidae; genus Phrixothrix; species Phrixothrix hirtus. Next base: position 1,624 of record JAHWXV010621498.1, on the reverse strand, counting down.
CCATATCTTCTCAATTGCGTTGAATTGAAGTTGGCGTGGAAGCAATCGTAATACACTATGTGGTGTTCTTGTAATAGTGAATACGACTGATAACGGGGTGTGTTGTTTTCTATTCTTTTAATATTTCAAATAACTCTCTCTTTGTATCTTTGTATCTGTGAATACGCACTTGAAGATATCCCAAGCCGTATAAGCTTTAGTTGATTTTACTGGTCTAGGTTTTTGACAGAGAACATTGTGCTTTTTGTTTGTTGATCAATTTATAAGGCACATTTTCATATTGTATCATTCGTCTTTACGGCGGAAATTGCCTTGGCCGATGCTGTTGTTGAACCATTGTCGTCGTCACTGCTGTCGTCATCTTCAGCATCTTCGATGAACTGGTGTTGGCCGACATGCACACCTTCGACATTAGAAGCCTCATTATTGTTTTTTCCAGGTAACCATTCGTCATCTGATCCGCCATTCTCGAATGTGTTTGCGTCATTGCCAGATTTATTATCAGAAACGATGTTCGTTCAACTTCTTAAACACTCTTTCTGCTATTTGTAAATGATTCTAAAAATAACATTTAAATTATACCGAGAGAGCAATGAAACACGATTAACTAAAGCCATGAATTTTTATAAGTTTGTCTGAGATGGTTAGGTACAAACTTCATTCTGTCAGATTAACGACAATTTGAGAACTTAGGTTAAAATGCTTTAAATAGCGTATCGAAAAATTTGAAGAAACGAATATGTCTGCAATGTGAAGGACATCAGTTCGAAAATTTATTATAATAACTTGTTTCGTTTTGTATTTTAATAAAGTTGTTCATTACAAACGAATTCAGTAACATTTCTAAAGCTAACAGCACAGTTAGATTACTGCAGTTGCTTTGTTGTTAATCTACCAGAACAATAATTATACTTACTGATTTCAGATTTGCCTTCAAAAATGTATGGTTTCCCTTTTATTGCCCTCTCTATGCTTGCATCAAACACAAAGTATAGAGCAAACCTACATTCGAAATTGGGTTGGTGATACTTCTGCCATAATGAAAACACAGCAGTGGCATGACAATTGCGATATTACACGCAGAGCAAATATGTAGCAACCTCCCTATAATGCACTCGATATAGGCTAAACAAATGCGCAAAGAGTAAAGCGGTGTAAAACACCCTATACTCCCCACCGCAAACAACTAGTCAAACAAGGTTCCGTAAAATTCAGACTACGTTACGTATCTGTATGCCACTTTCAAATTTCTAACGAATTTTCAATATAAAATGCATTGTGTTACCTCGCACTATAATGCATAATTTTTCACCCGCTCATACAAGGATTACATAAAATAAAATTATGTTTTACGGGGTAAAATAAGCCCCCAATGTCGCATTTGTCTTGGTTTATATTGGCGGTATCATATCAAACTAGTAGTCTAATTTGAATGAAACAAACGCTGAAATGTTCACCTTCTTTTTAAATTAAAGAATAACGTTTTTGGGGCGCTCATAACTTATTTTGAGGACAAGAACTGCCCTCAAGAAAAATTAAAGCTAATAAATACATCCTGTAATATAATGTAATTTTTATGAATAATATATATATATATATATATATATATATATATATATATATA
>JAHWXV010621459.1:0-12824 GCA_024586415.1 Phrixothrix hirtus | reverse complement strand
AACGTGCCTTGTCAAAGAGTAGTTCACAAATGATGTCCCGACATTTTAACTACATACTTTTAACAACTAAATTGCTTTTGGTAGTTACAATGTACATTTTATTCTTTATATTATCATTTACATATATTAATTATCCATATTTGCAAATTAATTGTGGTAAGCAGTATTGACAAATCTATATTTGATAGCCCTAATAAAAAATTCATACTATTTTTGGTCATTATGTTTTCTTAAAGGTACTTAAAAAGTGATTTTAAGTCATTAATTTGAAAGTAGGTAATGAGTACGAACATTATATAGGTTACCTTGAATTTTTCCTTGTTTAACTCTATTATAAACTACCCCTTTTGGCCGAGTGCCACCAATAGCCATTTAACTTGACAGAACAAAAGACCATCGTGGTGCATTCTTTCTAATATAAATCGATCAGTTCTATGTATTTTCGTTATTCTAAGCGAAGTGATCGCGGTCATACAATCCGTTTTGTTGGAAAATACCCCGCAAAAATGAATCTGTTGTATATGCTTAAATACGTTATTTTACATAGTCTAATCAAAAGTTGAGCTGTAAGGTTACGTTGTAGAGGTAGTAGCCTTTACCGAAATGGCCACTTTTAGTGTTATAGACAGGTAACGGTAACGCCCTCTGAGACATCGAACTCTCGCCTACGGCTCCAATTGCTACACCCTGGACAACTGCATTGATCTGAAGGCTAAATTAAACGAGAATAACCAAATATGGTAAATACGGTGACGTCTAACACATAATGGGCGGTTGCAAACAGCATTGGATTCCTATGTCAGAGATGCTGGTGACTAATATGTTGAAAGCAATAGAAAACGACTACATACCTAAATATTTCCAAAAACAGTCATGGCTGAGAATGAAATAGGAACGACTTTGAGCTATGCGTAACGTACATCGTTACAAAATAATAATTTTATTTAATTTTGTATTTGTTTAAATATACCTTTGTATTAATATAATTTGTTATTTCGTTTTAAATGAATTATAGAACTATTTAGTCTATGTAATTCACCAATATTCATAACCTTTAGTATATTCACAAGAATTACATTTCGTTATAATTTATAAATCCCTTAAAGTAAGTTATTTCCTAAGATTTGTTTGATTAATTAAATTAATAACAATCATTGCTGCTTCGGATGTCCGAGTACTTCCGAATGCAGGAGAAAACATCGATGCGCGTTCGTCACGATTTAGATGTGATAAATAGCACATCGATTAATTTAAAATGTGAGTTTTCAGTAGTATAGTTCATTATTTCATTTACATAAACTTCATACTTATTACATTTAAAGTAGCATGTCCAGATTCATTCGTTAGATTACAATTCATTTCTATTTAAGTATTTTGTCATCATGAAATCGACATCTGTCAGAACGCCCCATTTATTTGAAACTAAATTATTTATTATACTGTATGTTTTCTCTTATGTCCGTATATTATATTATTGAATTTCCAGTAAATCGATAAATAATTATTATTTATTATTTCTTAAGACGAGTGGTAATCTATGATGAAGAAGTAATAAGTAAATGTTTCTCTTCTTTTCAGGAGGTTGCTTCCTGTAATTGCCTTTTGGGTTGTTTTTATTACATATTGAGTGCACTTAATCTTTTCTAAGATAGCTGTATGCATGCACGGAGTGGCTTACATCTAGTAAAGAATACAGATTATTATTATTTTGACTTTTATTAATTGTGGTCACTTATTCTTCGATTACTAATTACTACGTCACTCACGTTCTTCGAAACATAACGAACCCTGGAAGAAGGACGTCTTTAATTGGTACATTACTTTTGATTTATTCTGAATTTTGTGTGAATTTATGGTCAAAATTTGATTGCACAGTTTAATTCAATTTTGGGGCCATATTGGCGTCCAATTCATAAAATTTGACCTATATTTGTTCATTAGAAGTTATTTATTATTGTACCCTTTTCAATGCATTTTTATTAGTTAAGTAGTCATTTAAGATTAATTTTATGTAATATTTTACTTTCATGTATACCTTTAAATTTCTTGCATATATTTATTGCATTTATTTTAAGAGAATTCATATTTATCGCGGTCCTTTACAAGGTTATACTCTTATGTAAAGCTGCTACCGATTTATTTATCTTTACTGGTATGATAGGTTCGAACACTTCATATAGACTATATTGGTGTCAGCAGTAGATTTCTTCTGTTTATAAAGGATAGTAGAGGTACGTTAATTTAGATTATTGATTAGTTTAAAATTTCATTATTACTAAACTTTGCTAATAACATTTATTGGCGATGATTATACGTTTATAGACAATCATTTATTTCATTGCAAGAATTTACATTAAAGAAACTTGATTATTGGCTAGTACTTTGTAGTATGAATAAACAATTATAGTGATTTCTTTGTATATTACTAATTATTCTGGTAACTTACCATTCATTATTGTTTTAAGTGTATTAATAGACCAGGAAAATTAGACCAAAAAAAGGTTGTGGTTCGAAATAATTAGAGGAAAGCTGAAAATTGTTTTAATTGCGTGTTTTACTACTAAATTGAATAGTTTGAGTTTTCACCTATTTTCTAGGCATGTGTTAGCTGCAATCTCCAAAAATCTTCCAAATTTCTCTACTCTTTTCAGTTTTTCGTAAATAACTTGCAAAATACGCTTGTTACAAAAAATATTACTGTTCATAAATTGTGGAGTATTAAATTCGGCGTCGATTGAGTATCTTAACTTCAGAAAGCGTTGGGAAAGCTGTTTAGAAGAACAAATGAAACACTTTGAAGACTTCATCGTACTTCATTCATCATAGTTTCACAACCAAACCCGAAGAATGCTACACTTAAACACGCGCCGGGACTTTAAATAAATAACTCGACCACTTACAGGGATTAGGAACAATGGTTATCTCAAACCGAAAATCGATATAAAAACAATAGAGCATCGAGCAGCCGGGAACTTCTGCATCTTTAAAGATTGACTCCAGTCTCTAGTACTAACCTTTAATCAATTTCTAAGATATAGGTACCCAATGAACGCAAAATTTTACGCTCTATAATTTTTATAAAAATAATTTGTTTTGTAGGGAGTGTATTTTGCAAGTTATATACGAAAACTAAAGAAAGTTCGATTATTTTAACAAAACTTGAAAAAATAAGGTTTTTCGAAACAGCTTTTCAGCGCCTTTTTTCAACCGATATCTAAAGTTAAGGTACCCAGCTGACGTAGAATTTAATGCTCTACAATTTAAAAAGCGCAATTTGTTTGTAGGGAGCGTATTTTGCTAGTTATTTACGAAAAACTGAAAAAAGTTCAAACATTTATTGGCCCTAATCCATGCCTAGGAAATTAGGGAAAACTTAAATTATTCAATTTAGTAGTAAAACAAGTATTTTAAAATAATTTTTAGCTTTCCTCTAATTATTTTAAACCAAATGTCTAATTTCCCTGGCCTATAGTTATTATTTATTAGTTTGTTTTGTTTATTAACTATGTACAAGATTACCTGATCTGAAGTTGAAGGTACTATAACAAACATCGAATTTATTGCATTACTATTGTTCTAAAATTCAAGTTCTAAATATATAAAATTATCAAAAATAGCTAATAATGATTAAATTCAGTTTTGATACAAAGTTCGTAAACAGCGAATAAATAAATATAATTAAAACAGCAATTAGTTGTTAACACCATAAAAAATAAGACCATTCCCGAAAATAAATTGCTAGTAGAGATAAAGGGAATCAAATTTATAGGAAAAGGTAACAAGGAAATGTTACCTTAATTATAGATAAATATTTAACTGCAATGTACCTTGAAACTAAAACATAAATAAAGTATTTTTGATATGAAATAGGTGTCAACATCTAATGGTAGAAAATATAATGTACTATTTAAGACTCACAAAACTCTGTATATATTTTAGTTAGAATGAATTATTAAGAGATGACAATACATGTTTTAAACTTATAATGAAAATGTTAAAGAGATAGAATTAGTTAACTAAATTAACTAGAAACTGATAAAGCACGCTACATAACTAGCACGCAAAGCTACAACATGCAGAAACTACACGGTTCTCTCCCTTAATTACACGAATTACTCGTAAACATTCCGAGCTGTATTACAAAATGTCAGAGACTCTTATTCGGAAGTTATATGATAAAATATTCTTTCCCAGAAGCTCCTTGGTGATGCTCGTATAACTTAAGGGCTCCTCTTCCTATGATACAAAGTTTTGGCCTTTCCCGCAGGCAGTTTTTATTAAACTCATAGACTCCGATCTGGAATGAAACGACCGATGCATATTTTTCGTCAAGACTAGCGTTTGTCGAACTTTAAGGGATCTGATTCGCAAGTTCTATAATCTCTGGGATTCTATTGATTTATCTTATGTTCCTGGGGATACTCATTCAACAAAGGTAAAAACAAACACATCTCTAGGTTTCAAAAATGTAACGACTTAAGGAAAATTCTATTCGAATCCGATATGATATTTATTCCTCCACGAGCCTCTAGAAAAATGGTTTAAGGCACATTGAAATCGCATACAATTAGCAAAAGATTATCTTGCCGCTAATATCTATAATTCTTCCAGTAACACAAAGAACACGACACAAAGTACGCTGCATGTTGTTTGATTGGTTAGAACGCACGAATGATCATAAAATAACGTTAGATACATGCACGTCTTATATATTCTTAAACCTACGCATGTATGTAGAAATTGTACAGACTATGAATTTTAATGTCTCGAAAACAAATGTTTTGAAACACTATTCCAATCTAATTGAATTTGGAATTTCACATAGTTAAATATACAAGGTACAAGCGGTATCGTAAGTTTGTTGCGTCAAATAAATTAAAACGAGAGAACCGAGATTGCTCCCGTAATTAAATAGAGGATTTGCGAAAATAGACAATATACACGTAGGTTCTAAATAATAGGCAAAATCATACCTAGGCCCCCCTAAAGTAATTAAAGCCACTGATCAGAGTCTGCGACCGCAACCCTCCGACCTAGTGAATTCCAAATGTGACCGATTGACTGCTACGTCACCAACTGCCAACCCACAGAAGTCATGACAGTACCAACTACACACTTCGATCTCTTGTTATTCTTTAGTACCTTAACATTTACCAGGTTACCAGGTGCCAGTGGTTGTTTCTTCTTACTGGAACCAGACACCATCTGAGAATCTCCTCCTAATATAGCTTGTTTGGGGCAACGCCCTTTTATAAAGTCATGATAGTTTCTATTGCTAAATATTTATATTATACATATAGTTAATATACACCTATTTATTTTATTTCATACATTACCAGCAAGGTATCAAGAACCCCGCAACCTGCTACGCTAGATACTTAGAATTCTAGGATCTTATTCAAGTCGGAAAACTTTATAGCACCATAAAAAGATTAATCAGTTACAAACAGGCGTGGTTAGGCTAAGCGAGGTGCACAGACCAATTAGTGGGAAAATAATCACAATGCGAGTAAAGCTGTTTACTACTTGGGTGATTGTCACACAAAAACATGCTCCAACCACAGAGAGCATTGGGGAAGTTTTGGAGGTTTTCTACTATCAATCAGAAGCAGCGGCCAGATGAATAAAGAGTCGGGCTTTAAATGTAATAATAGGTTATTTCAATGCAAAAGCTGGTAAAGGAAAACACCAAAATATTTTAGGAGACTACGGACTTAGCTATGGATACGATATCGGTAAAAACTGACTAAGTCTTGCCTGGAACAAAATTTAAATATATCGAACACGTGGTACAAAATGCTAAAAATAAGGTTGTAGACTTGTCGATCACCCGCAGCTCCCCTGAACACTTACCCGGAATCAGGTTGATTATAGCACTGTAAACGATTTCATAATGCTTTCAGTAATACAGTAGTGCAGATGTGGCATCGAAAAACAATCCGCTGGTGAGTGAGAAACAGGCTAAATTACGGCGAGTATGAAGTATTAATAAAAAGGAGGTATTTAAGCAAACTTAAATCAACAGAACTACACACCACAGCAACAGAACTCCTTAATAATAACCTTAAATAGAGTTCGAAATATGATCGGAATGTACAAGGAAAATATCCAACAATTCAATTACCCATCATGCAAGAACACGCTTGAAACCTGGAGAAAAAGTTCCAATAGCATTAGATTACCTCGGACATCTTAAATATAATGGTAAATGACTAACCGTCTACTTTCAGCAACTATACTCGTATTCTAGATTCTGCCGCTACGTATATATTTCACGCATTTTAACTGTGATTTAAAGATTAGGAACACTATTCGACGGACTGGGCATGTTAACCATAATGACGATATCCGCTATCGTTTAGAGGCGTAATGTTAAAGATTCGCGCTAATCGGTCATATGGTATACATTTTAAACGGGTATCAGACTAGCGACAAAAATGTGATGATAGAAATACTGTACAAATTTCGATCATTATTTATTATGGAACCTGTCAGACTAATATGCAAGTCGCGATGCAAAATTACCATAAATAAATAATGCTCTATATTATCACGGCATTTCTGTCGTTCTCATTTTGTCGCTTACTTTAATTTTGCTGAACCTATGAGAAATCCGTGTTAGTAAGAATCTTTAACGTGTCAAACATCAGATTGACACGGAGTTTACGAATTTATTTGTTTATCGGAGAAAAATGCGTGTTTTTTAAATGTTTCAGCTGAAACATTTAGCGACCCTGTCCGAGTTTGGCCCCGCATCCTTCGGGTTCACAGACAAACATGCTAACCGTTAGACAAACTGAGTCTGTAATACTTACCGAATTAAGCAAAATGGTGTTTATAAATATATGTCTATAAACAAATAATATTTATTATAAAACGACACGCATCCGTCTATGTATAGCAAACAAGCGACCATCGTAATGGTTTCACAGTTAGGTGGCGTAATTTACTGGATATAAAAATTGTACGTTGTAATTCTCAATCTGAATCTTTATTTGTGGTCATATATACATAGCTGATATTTCACACGATATCCCGAAGTACATCCCTTAACTTGGGTCAAATCTTGATAATACGAAATTTAAGTTTCTTGCCTCTTAAAAGACAGATAAAGGTATTTAAAGAAAAATAACATTGTCTCAAACTTTGGCTTTTTTTCGGAATAATCTACTGAAAATCGCATTTAATTTTATTTATTTTTAAGCGAGCTGCATTGGAATTACGGTATGGACGGGTGTAAACGCCTCATGAGCACCCTCTCTATAATGATTTTTATATATAAGTATACACAAAATGGACCATAGAGAGATCTAACGGGTTTACTGCCATCATCAATGTGCATCCAGATATCAATAATATCCAGTAGTTCAATAAAATGTTATCTCTCTCCCTACTAAAGCTCAAGCCCTTTGCGTTACATTTAGGTAATTCTACACAACGTATTGCTCGACTTTTATTTTGTCAAATCATATTATGTTCCACTCACAATTTTAGCGAAGTTTATGCACACAAGTTTAAACATTGAGGCAAATAAAAGATTTAACTTTGCTGCTTAATAATTAAGGCCAAGTTTATTTAACCTTTGTCTTAAATTCGGCTGGAAATGCAATTACTAATTAATTATAGTGCTTTGTAAATATTTAAGTTAACAGCTACGAAATTCATTACGGTAATATTCTTTTATAATGCCCGTTAGCTCCAACAAAACTTTGATATTAATGAATTTTAAACACTTTCGTGCTGACACTGTCCTTTCCTCATTTAATTCTAAATTACAAGCTACAATTTACGACAGAAATAAATCTAGCTTGAAGGGCGTATATAAATATTCTATGCTATTGTATATGAACAGATTCTTTTACAAAAAAAATGGAGAATGTTGAGAAAGACTTGGAAAAATATAATTTTAGGAAGAAGAACAGTGGTCGAATGATAACGCAAAATAGTTTTTGGAAATTCAACTTAATTTTATATGATCACATTTGCGTCAATGAGGTTTCTAAAATTAAATGTATGCAATAAGAAAGGCAATCAAAATAAATTACACAAGATACTTCATCTCTAAAAATCAGAAATGATAAATTGCAAACAACACGCAGCTGTAAAATTTTTATCCAAAAAGTGTAGTCAGCTGAAATTTAACGCCCTTTAAGATCTTGGAACGGTTAAAACTTCGATCACAGAAATAGTAAGTTGTTATAGCTTGTCAATATTGTGGAAAACGTTAGCAGAAAGAGGTTCTCTGTTACCTAATAAAAAACAGAGCACCACAGAATCTTAAGAAAATTCTGTTCTCTATGGTCGTCGCTCGTGTTAACGCCTCTTGAGTGTTACGAAATCCATTTCACTTCAAGTAAAGAACTAAAGCATCCTGCTACTTGTGTATCAGACCACAAAGCCCAGAATCTTACATAACAGCAAACGTTAACTTGTTTACGTTAGGGCGTAGTGTTATAACGGGTTATAATTGTTAACTTGTACCTAACACATTATGCTTTCATTTTTATTTTTATTTGGGGTAGCATTGTTTTTTTTACTAAATATTTAACTGACCGCAGTTCATAAGCGACCCAAGCCTGCATGGTATGATTGAATAATTTTTAACACATAGTTACAGATTTTTGCATCATTTATTCATATTGAAACAGAAGAACTTAATATTGTCACATTATCATTTCTGAAACTAACGAAGGTTTCAAATATTAAAATTATATTCTATTGCTATGGATGAGAACGAGATATATATTTTCTTCTGTAGAGCACGATGAGGGTTGGGTAAATTATATCAACCCCTGATATTTAGGCAAATATATATACATAGAAGTAAATTTTTTATAATCACTTTGTTTACAATCAATTGATTTTTTATATTGGTATAATTTTGGAGTTTTTAACAGCTTTTGGTGTTATTAATTTAGAAAATCTAATATCGTTGCATAAATTGATTTTCATTTTCAATTATAAAGTAAAGAAATCTTTGTTACAACTTTTATTAAACTAAATATGTGACATCGGCATGTCGATAACTTCTCAAGTAAGGGGTTCATTTTGAGTGTAAAAATTGTGCCCATTATTATGCGTTTTGCGCAACATTAATTAAAGTTGAAAGAAAATAACATATTATTAATATTTCGTCATTTAGAGGGCATTGTAATATTATTAATATTTCGTCATTTAGAGAGCGTTGTAACGCAGACAGTCTTAGTGTTCCCTTTTTCGAGAAGTAACGACTGTAATAAGAAGTGAGCTGTAAGTTGCACCAAAAATAATGTTGCGACCTCCAACGGTTATAATTAACTAATTATTCAGGCTATCAACTTTAATGTAAGTGATGACCATTTTACATCAGATTCAGTGAGAAATTCTGCTAACCTTGTATCCAAGTCATTTCAGAATCAGCCACTATCGACCTCTCCTCTATCAATGTGATATTGGTAGTCGGGATATTAAATTCTAGGATATCTTCCAACCCTTTATCGTCAATCGATATTTTCAGTCGCTCGTAACGTTAATAAAATTAAAAATCGGCCCATATATTGAAATATTCATTGCAAGAAGCGCTTGGAGTAAGATTAGCGCTGTGTATAAACAATAAGAATTTTTGGAATAAGTAACTGTAACGTACATGAATTAATTTTGTTTTAAATTTTATCAAAAAATGAAGCTCAATATCTTGTAAAGCTTAGTAGAAATAGCATATTTTGTAAATTTTAGAATTAATTATTCAATTTATTAGTTCTCTGGCTAATTCGAATTAAATAATGTATTGATTTTCTAAATGCACAAACGGTTTCAATTGTGTGATTTACTATTTGAGTTAGACCAAGCATCGTTTTTTATTGTTATCAAATATTTTATTTGATTAGAATATAAAAGCGTTGTTAACATTGTGAACGGTATTGTTTGTTTTATTAGCTGGTTATTTGCTGTATTTTTTTTATTTTAATTATTTTCTCTTCATTTAATAAATTAAAAATCATTATCATGATACGCCAATGCTTTCTGCATATTTATTATAAATTGTTCTAAATTTATTTTGGAATAATTAAATGTTCCAATGGGCTACATACGGTTAAAATTATATAACTTGACTGTTAGATCATTATTTAAAATTGTATGAACCAAGATTTAAAATATGTATCAATTTAGCGTTTATGTTGACACTTATATGAATTGTGTGCATTTATGGTTCAATGTTTATGTATTTATTACCGAAAATGCTTCTTTTTCGATAAACCAGAATGTTACATTACATTTCTCTCGTTTCAAATAAATAGCTTAGGTATTTTACATTAAAATAAAAAGCTTTACATATTTATTCTAGATCAATGGCATTATTTAAAAACCTGTATCTATATACACTAACATTAGCATTATTTATTTATACTTATTTATTTAAATACTTATTCTACAGTACACCAACGATAACGGTTCATATTTACATATGTATAACAGACAAAATTTCAATTAAAGGAATTGAATCTGCTACTTATATAGAAAAGAGAAATTCCAGAACATCACGAAAAAACTCTAGATTAGCAAAGAATAAAATTAGTAGTAGTAATGATGTAACAAATTGCAATGCCATGACTCAATGCCGGCGTTGAATTTATTTAGATAGATATCAGTTACTGTAAAAAGTCATTCATGATTACATCATTTACTGCAGTTATGAGAAATCTTCTTCAGTATTTCTATATGTTTTATAATGTTCTATCAAATTATTGTTGTTTCTAATTTTGTAACTGTACACAATTTAAGGAACGCGTTCTTAAACCTTTATAAAACTTATTCTGTAATTGATCCGTTAATAATAATTTAACAGCGACATTTTTTCTAAAATTATAAACAATTAGTTCAAATAAATTTAGTATAAGTATATGAAGTATTACTTTGCTTTTGTATATCGTATAATGTATTCCTAATTTCCATTTTTGTCGGTTATTCATCTGTTTTAGGTTTTATTGAATATTATTTTTTTTCCTGGAGAAGAAGGAATTGGTTTCAAAGTTCCTCGTTTTTTCACAATGTATACTCTTCTTAAACTGATGTTAAAGTACTTCAGAAATTCTCCAAAATAACGATCTTTAATTAGCGTAAATTAATATGTGCATAGGGTGTCCCAAAAATAAGTGAAGTCCCTTAAACTATGGGTACCTTGTGACCTGTAGAATAAAATTTGCTTCTGAGATTTTTTTCAGAAATGTATAATTTTCGAAATATAAGCAATACAATATTCAGTCCTATCATGGTGTGCGTACCGTACTGGATAGTAATATAGCTACCTTTAATGTGTATTACTCATCAGTATATCTTGAATTAGGAACATACCCTTGTTTCTAAAAATATTTATTCTATAAGATAAAATTAAAAGGATTTAAGTGACATATTTTAGAACAGTACCTCTCAATATCCGATCCACAAACTTAACAGGTAAGTGAAAATTTTAAAAATAATTTTTGGAAAGCAAAATAAATAAGATATTGCAGTTGTTCTTTTTGTTTACAATAATAATTTTTAGAGAATAATATTGTTACTGGTTGGCGTAAAAGGAATCAGTTATTTTGTATTAGAATATCTGAATTGAACACTTTATAAATTTTAAAACAAAATTAATGCATTAATATCTTGTTTGACATTTATAATGAAATTTTTGTGTTTTTAACAAATAATTTTGTTAGCAGGCAATCAGTATGTTTAAAAGTTAAATTTTAAAGTGTAAAGACAGGCTTCAAATTGTTTTGTTATTTCAAAGAAAGTTAACAAGGTCAAAAACTTTTATAGGTTAAATTACTATATGCACGTCTTAAGAAAACGTTGCAGGATTTTTATGAATATCAAATTGAAGTAGTCCGTGTTTATTATCATTGCATTCATAATTCCTTTTAGTTGGTAGACAGGATTATATTTAAAACAAGATATATCATTTAAATTTTCAAAATTTAAAACTAGGTTTTGAAAAAAATTCTAAGGAACCTGTGAACTATAAATCATAAAGTATGCACCTTGTATTACATCCAGTTATTACACGAATTTAAAGAAATGAATGAACTTTCGTGTTCTTTTCCCTTTTCAATATAATTTAAAAGTTCAGTAGCTTGCGACTATCGGAATGTACAACTCGGGATATTAGTAACAATAATCATTACTAAACATTTTATAAGTTCTAGCAATCATGTAAATGAGGCACATTTAAATTTACTAAAATTATTAGCTGCTGTGAAAAATTAGCTGTTAAAACAACTATTTTTATACAATGTAAAGGTGAGAAATTCTAAAACAACTACAATAAGAAAATCAAGCAAAGTGAGGTTATAAAAATATCTTCGACCTACGAAGCGTTTATTGTCTATCCTTGTCGCACTTGTATAAATTTCAGAAATAAGTACATCTGTACTTCATTACGGAGTTTATCATAACCTTTTTATTGTTTTATATTTTTCTAACATGCGTTTGCAATATTACATTAATATAAGTATGTTCGAGATCGACGCAACGGCAAAGCTATATGATTTACACTGTACTTCCATCTATATTTTTAAATTCTTGATGATTTTATTTATATCAGGTGCATATGCGTCACTAAATTCCCTAACTTAGCATTCCACAGCCCCACATTAGGTTGTGTGTTACACACGTTCGAGATAGAAACTTTTTTAAAATCTTCCGAGAAATTTTTGATGTAATTACCGGATGAAGTTTAGCAATATTAAGCTGCGACGCTCACGTCGCACTATGGAAAATTAAGGTCTGTTTCTGATCAAATATCGATAACTCGTTTGTTTATTGATATAGACAGCTGAAATTTTGCATACATATTAAGT